>CM058163.1:19726803-20026803 GCA_030254885.1 Vitis rotundifolia | reverse complement strand
GAGGTAGCACCCCTCTAAGCCCTAAGAAGGTCTCTACTGACTAAGTTGAGGGAAATATGGCAATTAATTTGTTGATTGTGGATACCTAAGTAGGCTAGGTGAGTTAAAAAAAATGAGCATGTTAAACAAGAAAGTCAAAATGTGTACCTGAGCGGCTTCTTAAGCGCTATCAAAAGACATCAAAAGTTAGCATAGAAATATGACACACAACATGCATTCTATCAGAGATAATCAAACAAGCATCAAGGCAATTGAGTATGGTATCGAACAATGGCATAGTACACAAAGACATGGATATTCATGGAATTTTGAAAATGGAGAGATGGAGAGCGTACCTGGATAGCAAGTATATTTTATAAGAATTCCCCCAAAAATGTCAAAGTGGTTAGGACAAGCATAAATTATATAACATATCCATTATATCGAATATACAGTGTCAAAGGCCTAAAGTTGAGCTAAGATAAACCAAATGACTCTAAAAATAATAACAATTTTAAGTAAAGCATAAAACCATCAGCATGTAGTTGGAAAAGAAAGCATCCTAAAACAATTTCCAAAAAAATAGCTTAGAGTGGAATTTAATTATGAAAAATTTCAGGATATAACTCCTACACATCTAGATCAGCATTCCAAAATCCGAACACTCTTTCTAAGGACAGATTACAGCAAAGACACCTAAAGGTTCTATAAAGTCCAGATTAGATAAGAAAAAGTGACATGCATAAACGAATTTTTTTTAAAGATAGTAAATGATCATATAAAATCATAAAAAAAATCACATACATATTTCAAAGTGTTTATGTCACATAAAAATTAAATTCAGGGTCGGATGGTTCTCAAAAGTATTTTTAAAACATTCAAGATGATCAGATGTCTAGAATGAGCATGCACAGTAGACGAGACTTTGAAAATTCATATCTCCCTCAAAAATAAATATTTTTTAATATTTTATGTGTCTAAGATCAATTTCAAGAAGCCTATAATTGAATAAAAATATTGAATCAAATTTAAAAAGTCATCTGGTATTTTATTTTTTTAAAAAGACCTCAGGTGTCCAGAACTGGGTGAAAACAGAACCCTTCTAAAAACTCATTTATATCTTCTATTCTAGAATGGCTTTCTAAGTCAAATGAAACTCTAAATTCAAATTCGAGAAGTGAGGAAAGTCATACAAGTTTCAGAAATTTTTTACAGATATTCTAAAGTTGCTAAAATGGAATTTAAACCTAGGAGGACAGTGGTTGAATGAAAACTGGCAGCAAGTGATTTTGAAAAGAATGATTTTTGTGTAGGGGTTCCACCAATTCCCCAATTGCTTTTGCACGAATTAATTCAATCAGTCCCATTATTTGGAACCATGAAGTTTGGTCATGCTTGTTTTAAAACATTTAAAAATTAAGAAAGATGTGAAAGACGCTTGCCGAAGAGAAAATGGCAGCAAATAATATGTTAAAATCTGGATTTTATGCTTAGAAACTCCTAAGGAATTTTAAAGAAAACCAAAGTTATTTTGATGGAAAAAGGTTTTGAAATCCAGGTTTAAGATGTATAAGATCACAGAAAAGAAGAAAAAGGATTAGGAGGAGAAGGGTGTGCACCAAGGTGGCCATTGTATGGGTGGGGCCTGGAGATGTGACTGAGACTGTAATGCTGAATCTGAAGCTGATTTCCTCAATTCCATTCTGCTGCTACTTTCAGTTTCCAACAACTCACATATTTTACATCCTGTTTTGAGTTTTGCAATCTGCTGGTGTTCGAAAAGATGTCCAGCAGACCACTCTACTTCATTCTCTAAATCAAGTTTAGACATCAAATACCTGTAGTTTTCTGGTAGCTGCAAGTGAAGTCAAGACTGATTAAACCATCCCATGTCCACATAAGAAATTCACCAAAGCAGGATTATGAGAATCTGATCATATTATAACATGGAGAATACTAGGATTTCCGCTTTTCATATTCAGTCTTTGAAGGCTGGTAACACGACCAAGGTCATTGTGCAGGTTTTGAAGATTAAAGAATTAGGATTCAGTTCTCCATCTTGACATTGTTCTTCTCTGGAATGGGTCAAGAAGCAGCTTAAAGAAGTTGGATCTTTGCTCTTCATTAGCACTCAATTTTGATTCACTGTGACTCGTCTAAAGAAACAACATCATCATCTTCTGCCTGTTGACTATCATTGGACAGGGGAGCATCCAATTGTTGATTATGCTGAAGTCCTAAACTCCGGGTTCGCCTTTCAACATGAGCGTTTGCTGGAGCAATACTGCGTAATTGAGGTATCAAATGCTCCTCTACTGCTTGTGCGGTAATGGTAGCCTGACTACTCCCTTGTGACTGCCCGTCATCAAAATCAACATCCGAAGTTGGCCTTCTCAATTTGCAGCCTGTATTAGAACATTCACTTCGCGTGATGGATTATAATGAAAACTAATCTCAATTTCAGCTATGGCAGTGTTTTCACCCGATACCCTCTTCTCCATGTTCTAGAATAAAACAATGAACCTTCAAAGGCTCCTTGGGGTCAGACTTAGGGGATTGTCCTTCAAGAATATGACAGCAATTCTGATAAGCTGTGACATCGCATCTGAGCCCTTTGAAGAATGACTTTAGAAAGGACTTCAAAGCAGAATTCTGGACTGCAATATAATGAGCATGACAACCTTGGAAGTCCTATCAGAAAAAGCTCAAATTTCCTCCATTGGAAGCCTCAAATTCGACAACACCCCTACGATAAAGAACGCGAGACTGTATTTTCTGAGATATAAGCACTGCTCTTAGGTGAGCTTTCTGAAGTAGGAGCAAATCTGTACAAGAACTATCCAAGCATTCCTGGCCCATGGTTGCTAGATGCATTAACATATAAAGACTGAGATCCTTTTTAATCAAACTGTAAGAGTGAGCATCTGTATCTTTAGACTTGATATTTCGTCTTGCATCAACTGGATAATATTCACTGACAATATTGACTCCTGCCTAGATGTCTTAGTGGTCTTCTTTATAACTGAAGGTCTTGTACCAATATTCTGGGATTGATGAGATTGCATATCATAAATCACTCTGACAGAAACACTTTAAGTGGGGTTCACGCGCAATGGGATATTCTCTCGATAGAACTTCAGCATGCCATCTGGTTGCTCATCCCATTTCCACACACACCTCACACGATCGACCCAGATTCATAAAATAAGCTCCAGTTATAGAGTGTCCGCGGGGCCCACAATTGAAGAAACTCAAACCACATATTCACCACTTTTCTGGTAGCCCGTGTCTCAATTAGTGTAAAGCAAATCTTTTTCGTGGAACAACAACCACATCAATAACTACCGAGCCCGCTCTCTTCTCCCAAGCTTTGGTATCAAGTTTCAACAGGCATTATATATTGGTGAAGCACATGCGATCATGCACCCAAAATTCCTCATAGAGAGCAGAAGGAGACAACCCAGAAAACAGAGTGTAAAGAACGAAAACAACAAAAGAAAGAGGGACCCATGAAAGCCCCATTTCAAATTTCATTAAACGGGGTTAGATTAGTGGGAAGAGAATATGCAGATTCAAGCAAAAAGACAGCCACAGTTCTCATATAAGACACAATAAAACGAAAAAAAAATGCAGAGCCTTATAATCCTAAACTAAGAGAAAGGAACTTCATAGAGAGAATTCAGCAACTACAACTAAATGAGCAATCTAATATCAATGCAAGCAAACTTATGGCCTCTAGCATTTCGAACCCAAATATCTAGGCAGCACTGAAAATGGTGAATAGTAGACAGATAATGGAGATAAAGGAAGAATCTGCAGCGAACGTACCTGGACGTGCTCTCTTCAAATCAAAAAATCTCCTCTGAAGTCTTGTCAAAGTCGTTCCTCCAGAAATCCCTTCTTGCAGTCTATCCCCCAAAGTCCCTCAAAAAAATAAAATAAAATAAAATTCGTGAATTCCTGTTCTCCTTCTTCCCCAGCAAAAACGATCTCCCCTCCACGAAGATGGTCCCCAAAAAGATCCCCTCACCAGCATCCTTCCTTCGTATATATATCAGCCCCCAAAACCCAAATCTCTTCCAAAGGAAAATCTCCCTTTTCCTTTCTTCCTTTTTCTTCCTTTTTTGCAATCCTTCCTTTCTTTATTATTTGTATCCGCTTCTCAAAAATTCCATCTGCTGAAGGAAATCCCACTTTCCTTTCTTCCATTCCCCTTCCTTTCCAAAAATCAGAATACTTCTTCTTTTCCTTTGGAGAAACTTCTTTCCCTATGTATGCAGCCACATTAAACCCCTTTTCCCTCCAAAAATATTTTTCTTACCTTCTTTGAGCGCACGTGCCTTAGAGAGAGTTGATCAGCAGCCCTTAATTCTCTTGTCAAACAATAAAAACGAAAATAAAAAGAAGCAAACAAAATGAGTTAACAATCTTGCAACCTATAAAAGAATAAAGTAAAATAAAATAAATAACTAAAGTAAAACAAAATAATGAAATAAAATAAAATGGTGAATCCCATGCAAGCCATGCAAGTCATGCGACTATACGAATCATGCAAGAAACGCTAAAATAAATGTCTAACAGGTCAAGTCATGCAAAAATGTGAAAATAGGCCTAAGGTGGTGGCTAAAGGGCCATGTGTGTCTAAGTGGGCCTATGGTGCCTAAAAACTATCCTAAAAATGAATGAAAAGCCTAAGTCTAAATTAGGGCTGCCAAGGGTCACAATACGGGGTCAGATAATCCCTTAACCAAAGTCTCTGAGGTGGCTCAAAAAAAATGTAAGTAGTATGAGTAGTAATGGGCCACCAAAGAACTACCGTGGAGCGCTAGAAGTGAACTTAAAGATATGTGCTAAAAGGACAAAATTGAGGGTCTACAAATATGCCCCTCTTCGGTATAGATCACAAGTGTAGGGAATATGAGTAAAAATACGAATAATGAGTGAAACGAAGTGAACTGTACCGAAGAACTAAAGAAGGACCAGAAATTTTGTCTTAGCATATGACGAGAGTAAGATCGAAACATGGGGCTACAATGACAAGGATAAAACAACTCTATGTAGGGGAATGACAGTAAAGAGAGAAAGGTATGTGATGAGTAGTATAAAGATGGAGAGGGATGAAAAGAATGACTCAAGGTCATGGATGAGATGAATGACTCTAAGTCAAGAGCTCTAGGCTCTAAATGGAAAAGAAATGACTTTAGGTCACGAGCTCAGGGCTCTAAATGGAAAAGAAATGACTCTGGGTCATAAATGAGAATCGACTCTGGATCGTGAGCTCAGGGCTCTAAATGGAAAGAATGACTCTAGGTCGAGAGCTTAGGGCTCTAAATGGAAAGAATGACTCTGGGTCGAGAGCTCAGGGCTCTAAATGGATAGCCGATCAGGATACTTTCCGGCTCATGGTGCCGGGTCGAGGCCACTCGCAAGTGGCTAGAATGATGAAAACGAAACATCTCAGGGATGTGAAGGATGCAAACGACTCTGGGTCGTGAGCTCAGGGCTCAGAATGCTATGAATGACTCTGGGTCATGATGCAATGAGTAACTCGGGGTTACAATGAATAGCTCAGGGCTATGGATGGAATGAATGACTCTGGGTCATGATGCAATGAGTAACTCAGGGTTACGATGAATAGCTCAGGGCTATGTGAAATGAATGACTCTGGGCCATGATGCAATGAGTAACTCGGAGTTACGATGAATAGCTCAGGGCTATGTGAACAGCTCAGGGCTGTGAGCTCTAGGCTCTATGACTGATCGGCTAGAAGGAGAGTGCGATACGCAAACTCCAGGTCAAACCACTCATGGGCGACCAAATGATGAAGGCTCAACTCAGGGCTGAAAAGACTCTGGGTCTTAAGGAAATGATAGCTCAGGGCTGTGAGCTCCGGGCTCTATAACTAATCAACAAGAAGGAGAGTGCGATACGCAAGCTCCAGGACAAACCACTCATGGGCGACCAGATAATAAAAACTCAGCTCAAGGCTGTAAAGACTCCAGGTCTTAAGGGAATGATAGCTCAAGGCTACGAGACTCAGGGTCTAAAAGGAGTAGATAGCTCAGGGCTACGAGGCTCAGGGCCTAAAAGGAATGGATAGCTCAGGGCTACGAGGCTCAGGGCCTAAAAAGAGTGGATAGCTCAGGGCTACGAGGCTCAAGGCCTAAAAGGAAAGGACAGCTCAGGGCTACGAGACTCAGGGTCTAAAAGGAAAAGGATAGCTCAGGGCTACGAGGCTCAGGGCCTAAAAAGAGTGGATAGCTCAGGGCTACGAGGCTCAAGGCCTAAAAGGAATGGACAGCTCAGGGCTACGAGACTCAGGGCCTAAAAAGAGTGGATAGCTCAGGGCTACGAGGCTCAAGGCCTAAAAGGAAAGGACAGCTCAGGGCTACGAGACTCAGGGTCTAAAAGGAAAAGGATAGCTCAGGGCTACGAGGCTCAGGGCCTAAAAAGAGTGGATAGCTCAGGGCTACGAGGCTCAAGGCCTAAAAGGAATGGACAGCTCAGGGCTACGAGACTCAGGGTCTAAAAGGAAAAGGATAGCTCAGGGCTATAAGACTCGGGGCCTAAAATGAACGAATAGCTCAAGGCTATAAGGCTCAGGGTCTAGACGGAACAGATAAAGAAGACCAACTCAAAAGTGGGTAGGAAGTAAATGGGCTCAAAGCTGTATACTCAAAATGCCAATGGTCAGACTACTGAACTCAAGAGGGGGAATATGCCCCAGTATCCAGGGTGCTCACACTGCCGAAACAACCAGTAAATCAATCATCCACTGAAAGCAATGGGTCAAAATCGATGCATCACGACGAACCTCTGAGAAAAATCTAGACTGAAAGAAATATCTGTGCCTGAAAGCTGCTCTGTCGACGAATCTCAAAAGGTAAATCTCAAAGTGTGTATACCGTGTCTCATCTAAAGGCACACCTCAAAGTGCATAAAAAATACTGCTCATCTGGATAACCCAATCGGCAAGGTAACAATGACGAAAGTAGTCTATCTCATGAACATCTAGCTAAAGGATCCACCCATGCTCCTCGAATGAAACCTGATGTGATCCATCTCTATCTCAACAAATCCATGTAGGGAGGACCTGATATAGTCAATCATCGGAAGCTCCAGACTAGTAGTCAAGCTAAAACCAAGCTGGCCACTATCTCAGTCTCAAAGATACTCAAAGAAAATAGGAGAAATATGCCCCAGTATAAGATCTGATATCAAAATCATGAGGTAAACAGCCAACACTAACCATCCATCCTCATACTACTGCCCAAACAAAATCTCACCAAGGAGAGGGGAATATGCCCCAGCATGATATCCAATGTCAAGGTCATGAGGTAAACAACCAACACTGATCATCCATCTATATAGCGCTGCCCAAACACAATCTCACCATGGAGGGAGATATGCCCCAGTATGATATCTGATGTCGAAGTCATGGGGTAAACAACCAACAATGATCGTCCATCTATGTACCACTGCTCAAACACAATCTGATCAAGGAGCGAGGAATATGCCTCAATGTGGATATCTGATGTATAATAAAGAATCTGTCAAAATCAATCAAACGTCTCTATAACCATAAATAGGGACAGCCATATCATCCAACAACAACTAGGAACCTCCGAGAAAAGGGGTAATATGCCCCAGTGTGGATATCTGATGCACAATCAAAAGGACGGATCCGAAATCATCAATCAACTGTCTCCAGCTCAACAATAATCCGCTAAGAAGCCAGAATGAAGTATCGGCCAATGCCTCAAGGGAGACACTCAAAATCTAATCTCAAATGAATAACCCAGATGATGAGGGATATGATAGTCTCAAGAGTAGAAGCATGTCTCTAATGAATCCCTGATTGAATCTAACATGAATCTAGTAACCTCGGAAATGGGGAAATATGCCCTAGTGTATAAGATCTATATACTGCACTGAAAACTGTCTCCAACTCAGTAATAATCCACTAGTCTATCTCAGAGATACTCCACAAATGGAACCTGGAATCATGAAAACCGTCAATGGGCTCAACAATGCTCCATTGAAACTGATATCATCTCAACATACTCCACTAGGGATCTCTGATCGGTGAAAATGCCCAAGCTCAAAGAAAGTGCTCCACTAGGGGCTCATCTCAACCAAATGAAAGGGGAATGTGCCCCAGTATGATAGCTAATGCATAGTAGGATGGGAAGATACAACATCAAATATCATCCACAAAATGGAGCAATCATCTACATCCATCACTAAATCACCTCCAAGTATCAAATAAGCATCTCTCAGAAAAAAAAAAACAGGATGACGTCTATATATCAACCAAATCCCAAACACCAACCTAAGTAGAGGCTGTCAAAGAAAGCATCTGATCTCATGGCCTCAGGGTGGTCTTACGACACGGGACGTAATGTAGGCCAGGGTGATAGGGTGAAAGAGATGAAAGGAAACTAGGCTCAAATACCCAATGATCAAACCCATACCCTCGTGTATAAGATGTAATGCATAGAAAAATCTCATGAGCCATAGTCCTAAAGGTAACCAAACGAAATGTCAATGGTGGAACAAGAGAAATGATAAGTGGTCAAACTATCAATTAAACATGTGAATGATATGAAGAAGGTATCGAATCAGGAATGTGTATCAATATGTAGGAGATGGATGAAAGGTGGAATGAAGATCTGGAAAGAGGTGAAGAGATACAAAATAAGGCAATAGGAAAGTGGAATGAATGATGATCCACTCATATTAGTACAATAGAGGAAAGTCATATCACTAATGATGGAATGGTGGATAAGACAATGATCCGGAGACCCTAGTAAAAGGGCCACTCATCTCTCATACCTAATACATATCAACCATGATCCAAGAAGCATAGGATCTCATAGAACTCTCACATGAACTCCCGACACTCCAAATGCATAACAAGAGTGGCTCAAGGAGTGAAAACTCATATAAAAATCTCACAAGGATCCACAATGACAAATGTACCCAATAAACATACCTCAAAAGGTGACATAAGTGCCCAATGGAGCAAGATACCATACACAAACATATCATTGCGCTTCTTTTTTTTTTTTTTTTTTTTTTTTTTTTTTTTTTTTGCGCATGCTCTGATCATCAATAAATCAAACTCCAATGAGAAATATATAAGGAATGAACAAACTCTCTCAAATCTCTAATGAACACATGAACCCCAACCCATGAGACAACCTCTCAAACTAAAGTCTCCAAATCAATGCCAAATGATAGGATGAATGGAGTGATATGACTGTTCTCTTTGCACCAAGATGTGAAGAATCATCAACCCAAAGAAGAGAAGAGATAAGATGAAGCAAATAATGATAAAAGCAAGAAAGCAAGAAAGAGAATGAATAGTGTGGTGATAGCAAAATAGAACGAATGAGGTGATAAGGAGATGGTAACAAGAATGAGAATATAGAACTATAAGTCTAAAGCTCATGAGACTTTCCTAGCAAAGCATGCACATACATCAAAGGGCCCCATCCCGAGTGTAGAAATGGTAATCAAGGCTATAAGAAAGAAAAAGGCTATAACGTACCATGTGAGGCTCAATGGGCTAGCAACGGTCTGATATATAGATAAAGGTGATAAAGTGTAAGGCTAACCGAAATGATGGCCACCCATCCTGCGACCATAATCTCAAACGTAATACTTCTTCAGCTGATCCACAATGGTAGGGTCTGAGAATTGGTCTCTATCTAGATATGTCAATCATATTTCCTCTCTGGGGTCAACTCTCTAATGACATGTGGTGTACTCCAAGTAAGTCCCTAGGGTCTCCTGGAATAGATGAATCTCCATGACCATAAATGGACTAACATCGTCCTCGAACATATCATCAACACAAGTGGAATGCCCCAACATAAATAAACTGAATCTCTCCTGAACTCTCAATGATGAAGATCTCAAGCATATCAAGAAAGTGAACTATCTCTAGCAAATCTATGCTAAGCATCCCACTATCATCCAATACGTCCATCTCAATCTCATCATGAAAAACCATGTCAACCAAATCTCCCATCTTAGAGAAAAACTAACATCCTCTATAAGAACTCTCACCCGATGAACTGTGACTCAGAATCCACTAAACTCATCATATGTATGATATCACCCTCAACAATGTCATTGGCTAACTGGGTGGTGGGGGTGGGAGGTAATGAATCACACGACATCTCATCCTGAACTGGATGCTATCTATCTCACTGTCCATCAATCCTCTAGCTCAAACCTACTAATGCCTCCTGAATAGAGTCATGGTCACTATAAGTCGATCAACTGTATCATGCTGAGGATCCATACCTGACTGCTCTGAAACCCTGATCAATCTATCTCCAACTCTAATATAAGAAGTCCAATCTAAACTGAAAGAAATAACACTCCTATAAGGTACAAAGGCACGAGAAAGATATGACATGAAGGAAGCTTAAAAATAGTGGAAACGCACTAATCACAATGTGGAAAGGTGGCCCAATTGAAACTCAAACATGTACCAATCTCTGAGTACACCAAAAGGAGACTATGAAGAGGATGACTGAACCCAACTGTGACCAAGGCAGCTCTGAAGGTCCACAGATGCACCCACGTGTAGGAATGAAATCCTAGTTGGGTCTAAGCTAGCCTACAAGGTTGAGGTGGCTCTATAAGATAAAATAGGTGGGTTAAAGGATCCCTAGCAGAAGCGATTGTACCCTCCGGCAGTACGCAACCTTCTACACGCCTCCAAGGAGACGGGGTGCTTCCATGCAAGGTGGTCATCACCTCCACACATGCACTTCCTCGCGTTCCCAGGGGGTTTCCTAATGGTGAAGGCTCTCTCATATCTCAACACTCAGGGATAATCTAAAGTGCACAGTGAAGGATGTGGGTGCATCCGAAAAGCCTAAGATCTAAAGTGAGATAGTAAACATAGACAAGCAATCATACAATCATGCAGGAGTAAGGGCTCTCATGCAACAAACAGTCATGCGAAGTAAGTAAGTACCATACAAACAAAGTCCTATCTAGCATATGTGAGAGTGAATCATGCTGAAGTGAGCAAGCAATCAAGTGATCATTCAAGGCAATCAAACATGTTAAGATATTAAACCAATCAAGCAAGCAAATTAAATCACCTTGCCTAAAAAAATGAGGTACCCTCTAATCGACCAATTAAACGCCACATTTTCCTTAACTAGTGTTCAAGCTTGATCCTCAAAATCCCCAGTGGAGTCGCCAATTTGTGGACCCGCATTTTTCACGTGCGTCCCCACTTGATCGGCAAGACTCGCTTTTATTTGTGAAAAATTAATTTTAGAAAAAGTTGGAGTCGCCACTTATTTTATTTTTATTTTAGAGGGAAAATAAAACAAGAAAGAAAAACCCTAAAATGTGACTCCATAATTTTTGGAAAAAGCATGTCTTTGGAAAACCCGAGTCTAAGTCCGGGGATCAGGTTACTTATTGGGAAGGTACCTCTAAGAGGTAGCACCCCTCTAAGCCCTAAGAAGGTCTCTACTGACTAAGTTGAGGGAAATATGGCAATTAATTTGTTGATTGTGGATACCTAAGTAGGCTAGGTGAGTTAAAAAAAATGAGCATGTTAAACAAGAAAGTCAAAATGTGTACCTGAGCGGCTTCTTAAGCGCTATCAAAAGACATCAAAAGTTAGCATAGAAATATGACACACAACATGCATTCTATTAGAGATAATCAAACAAGCATCAAGGCAATTGAGTATGGTATCGAACAATGGCATAGTACACAAAGACATGGATATTCATGGAATTTTGAAAATGGAGAGATGGAGAGCGTACCTGGATAGCAAGTATATTTTATAAGAATTCCCCCAAAAATGTCAAAGTGGTTAGGACAAGCATAAATTATATAACATATCCATTATATCGAATATACAGTGTCAAAGGCCTAAAGTTGAGCTAAGATAAACCAAATGACTCTAAAAATAATAACAATTTTAAGTAAAGCATAAAACCATCAGCATGTAGTTGGAAAAGAAAGCATCCTAAAACAATTTCCAAAAAAATAGCTTAGAGTGGAATTTAATTATGAAAAATTTCAGGATATAACTCCTACACATCTAGATCAGCATTCCAAAATCCGAACACTCTTTCTAAGGACAGATTACAGCAAAGACACCTAAAGGTTCTATAAAGTCCAGATTAGATAAGAAAAAGTGACATGCATAAACGAATTTTTTTTAAAGATAGTAAATGATCATATAAAATCATAAAAAAAATCACATACATATTTCAAAGTGTTTATGTCACATAAAAATTAAATTCAGGGTCGGATGGTTCTCAAAAGTATTTTTAAAACATTCAAGATGATCAGATGTCTAGAATGAGCATGCACAGTAGACGAGACTTTGAAAATTCATATCTCCCTCAAAAATAAATATTTTTTAATATTTTATGTGTCTAAGATCAATTTCAAGAAGCCTATAATTGAATAAAAATATTGAATCAAATTTAAAAAGTCATCTGGTATTTTATTTTTTTAAAAAGACCTCAGGTGTCCAGAACTGGGTGAAAACAGAACCCTTCTAAAAACTCATTTATATCTTCTATTCTAGAATGGCTTTCTAAGTCAAATGAAACTCTAAATTCAAATTCGAGAAGTGAGGAAAGTCATACAAGTTTCAGAAATTTTTTACAGATATTCTAAAGTTGCTAAAATGGAATTTAAACCTAGGAGGACAGTGGTTGAATGAAAACTGGCAGCAAGTGATTTTGAAAAGAATGATTTTTGTGTAGGGGTTCCACCAATTCCCCAATTGCTTTTGCACGAATTAATTCAATCAGTCCCATTATTTGGAACCATGAAGTTTGGTCATGCTTGTTTTAAAACATTTAAAAATTAAGAAAGATGTGAAAGACGCTTGCCGAAGAGAAAATGGCAGCAAATAATATGTTAAAATCTGGATTTTATGCTTAGAAACTCCTAAGGAATTTTAAAGAAAACCAAAGTTATTTTGATGGAAAAAGGTTTTGAAATCCAGGTTTAAGATGTATAAGATCACAGAAAAGAAGAAAAAGGATTAGGAGGAGAAGGGTGTGCACCAAGGTGGCCATTGTATGGGTGGGGCCTGGAGATGTGACTGAGACTGTAATGCTGAATCTGAAGCTGATTTCCTCAATTCCATTCTGCTGCTACTTTCAGTTTCCAACAACTCACATATTTTACATCCTGTTTTGAGTTTTGCAATCTGCTGGTGTTCGAAAAGATGTCCAGCAGACCACTCTACTTCATTCTCTAAATCAAGTTTAGACATCAAATACCTGTAGTTTTCTGGTAGCTGCAAGTGAAGTCAAGACTGATTAAACCATCCCATGTCCACATAAGAAATTCACCAAAGCAGGATTATGAGAATCTGATCATATTATAACATGGAGAATACTAGGATTTCCGCTTTTCATATTCAGTCTTTGAAGGCTGGTAACACGACCAAGGTCATTGTGCAGGTTTTGAAGATTAAAGAATTAGGATTCAGTTCTCCATCTTGACATTGTTCTTCTCTGGAATGGGTCAAGAAGCAGCTTAAAGAAGTTGGATCTTTGCTCTTCATTAGCACTCAATTTTGATTCACTGTGACTCGTCTAAAGAAACAACATCATCATCTTCTGCCTGTTGACTATCATTGGACAGGGGAGCATCCAATTGTTGATTATGCTGAAGTCCTAAACTCCGGGTTCGCCTTTCAACATGAGCGTTTGCTGGAGCAATACTGCGTAATTGAGGTATCAAATGCTCCTCTACTGCTTGTGCGGTAATGGTAGCCTGACTACTCCCTTGTGACTGCCCGTCATCAAAATCAACATCCGAAGTTGGCCTTCTCAATTTGCAGCCTGTATTAGAACATTCACTTCGCGTGATGGATTATAATGAAAACTAATCTCAATTTCAGCTATGGCAGTGTTTTCACCCGATACCCTCTTCTCCATGTTCTAGAATAAAACAATGAACCTTCAAAGGCTCCTTGGGGTCAGACTTAGGGGATTGTCCTTCAAGAATATGACAGCAATTCTGATAAGCTGTGACATCGCATCTGAGCCCTTTGAAGAATGACTTTAGAAAGGACTTCAAAGCAGAATTCTGGACTGCAATATAATGAGCATGACAACCTTGGAAGTCCTATCAGAAAAAGCTCAAATTTCCTCCATTGGAAGCCTCAAATTCGACAACACCCCTACGATAAAGAACGCGAGACTGTATTTTCTGAGATATAAGCACTGCTCTTAGGTGAGCTTTCTGAAGTAGGAGCAAATCTGTACAAGAACTATCCAAGCATTCCTGGCCCATGGTTGCTAGATGCATTAACATATAAAGACTGAGATCCTTTTTAATCAAACTGTAAGAGTGAGCATCTGTATCTTTAGACTTGATATTTCGTCTTGCATCAACTGGATAATATTCACTGACAATATTGACTCCTGCCTAGATGTCTTAGTGGTCTTCTTTATAACTGAAGGTCTTGTACCAATATTCTGGGATTGATGAGATTGCATATCATAAATCACTCTGACAGAAACACTTTAAGTGGGGTTCACGCGCAATGGGATATTCTCTCGATAGAACTTCAGCATGCCATCTGGTTGCTCATCCCATTTCCACACACACCTCACACGATCGACCCAGATTCATAAAATAAGCTCCAGTTATAGAGTGTCCGCGGGGCCCACAATTGAAGAAACTCAAACCACATATTCACCACTTTTCTGGTAGCCCGTGTCTCAATTAGTGTAAAGCAAATCTTTTTCGTGGAACAACAACCACATCAATAACTACCGAGCCCGCTCTCTTCTCCCAAGCTTTGGTATCAAGTTTCAACAGGCATTATATATTGGTGAAGCACATGCGATCATGCACCCAAAATTCCTCATAGAGAGCAGAAGGAGACAACCCAGAAAACAGAGTGTAAAGAACGAAAACAACAAAAGAAAGAGGGACCCATGAAAGCCCCATTTCAAATTTCATTAAACGGGGTTAGATTAGTGGGAAGAGAATATGCAGATTCAAGCAAAAAGACAGCCACAGTTCTCATATAAGACACAATAAAACGAAAAAAAAATGCAGAGCCTTATAATCCTAAACTAAGAGAAAGGAACTTCATAGAGAGAATTCAGCAACTACAACTAAATGAGCAATCTAATATCAATGCAAGCAAACTTATGGCCTCTAGCATTTCGAACCCAAATATCTAGGCAGCACTGAAAATGGTGAATAGTAGACAGATAATGGAGATAAAGGAAGAATCTGCAGCGAACGTACCTGGACGTGCTCTCTTCAAATCAAAAAATCTCCTCTGAAGTCTTGTCAAAGTCGTTCCTCCAGAAATCCCTTCTTGCAGTCTATCCCCCAAAGTCCCTCAAAAAAATAAAATAAAATAAAATTCGTGAATTCCTGTTCTCCTTCTTCCCCAGCAAAAACGATCTCCCCTCCACGAAGATGGTCCCCAAAAAGATCCCCTCACCAGCATCCTTCCTTCGTATATATATCAGCCCCCAAAACCCAAATCTCTTCCAAAGGAAAATCTCCCTTTTCCTTTCTTCCTTTTTCTTCCTTTTTTGCAATCCTTCCTTTCTTTATTATTTGTATCCGCTTCTCAAAAATTCCATCTGCTGAAGGAAATCCCACTTTCCTTTCTTCCATTCCCCTTCCTTTCCAAAAATCAGAATACTTCTTCTTTTCCTTTGGAGAAACTTCTTTCCCTATGTATGCAGCCACATTAAACCCCTTTTCCCTCCAAAAATATTTTTCTTACCTTCTTTGAGCGCACGTGCCTTAGAGAGAGTTGATCAGCAGCCCTTAATTCTCTTGTCAAACAATAAAAACGAAAATAAAAAGAAGCAAACAAAATGAGTTAACAATCTTGCAACCTATAAAAGAATAAAGTAAAATAAAATAAATAACTAAAGTAAAACAAAATAATGAAATAAAATAAAATGGTGAATCCCATGCAAGCCATGCAAGTCATGCGACTATACGAATCATGCAAGAAACGCTAAAATAAATGTCTAACAGGTCAAGTCATGCAAAAATGTGAAAATAGGCCTAAGGTGGTGGCTAAAGGGCCATGTGTGTCTAAGTGGGCCTATGGTGCCTAAAAACTATCCTAAAAATGAATGAAAAGCCTAAGTCTAAATTAGGGCTGCCAAGGGTCACAATACGGGGTCAGATAATCCCTTAACCAAAGTCTCTGAGGTGGCTCAAAAAAAATGTAAGTAGTATGAGTAGTAATGGGCCACCAAAGAACTACCGTGGAGCGCTAGAAGTGAACTTAAAGATATGTGCTAAAAGGACAAAATTGAGGGTCTACAAATATGCCCCTCTTCGGTATAGATCACAAGTGTAGGGAATATGAGTAAAAATACGAATAATGAGTGAAACGAAGTGAACTGTACCGAAGAACTAAAGAAGGACCAGAAATTTTGTCTTAGCATATGACGAGAGTAAGATCGAAACATGGGGCTACAATGACAAGGATAAAACAACTCTATGTAGGGGAATGACAGTAAAGAGAGAAAGGTATGTGATGAGTAGTATAAAGATGGAGAGGGATGAAAAGAATGACTCAAGGTCATGGATGAGATGAATGACTCTAAGTCAAGAGCTCTAGGCTCTAAATGGAAAAGAAATGACTTTAGGTCACGAGCTCAGGGCTCTAAATGGAAAAGAAATGACTCTGGGTCATAAATGAGAATCGACTCTGGATCGTGAGCTCAGGGCTCTAAATGGAAAGAATGACTCTAGGTCGAGAGCTTAGGGCTCTAAATGGAAAGAATGACTCTGGGTCGAGAGCTCAGGGCTCTAAATGGATAGCCGATCAGGATACTTTCCGGCTCATGGTGCCGGGTCGAGGCCACTCGCAAGTGGCTAGAATGATGAAAACGAAACATCTCAGGGATGTGAAGGATGCAAACGACTCTGGGTCGTGAGCTCAGGGCTC
This sequence comes from Vitis rotundifolia, assembly GCA_030254885.1. Lineage (NCBI taxonomy): Eukaryota > Viridiplantae > Streptophyta > Magnoliopsida > Vitales > Vitaceae > Vitis > Vitis rotundifolia. The sequence continues at coordinate 20,009,867 of CM058163.1, read as the reverse complement.
AGAATGCTATGAATGACTCTGGGTCATGATGCAATGAGTAACTCGGGGTTACAATGAATAGCTCAGGGCTATGGATGGAATGAATGACTCTGGGTCATGATGCAATGAGTAACTCAGGGTTACGATGAATAGCTCAGGGCTATGTGAAATGAATGACTCTGGGCCATGATGCAATGAGTAACTCGGAGTTACGATGAATAGCTCAGGGCTATGTGAACAGCTCAGGGCTGTGAGCTCTAGGCTCTATGACTGATCGGCTAGAAGGAGAGTGCGATACGCAAACTCCAGGTCAAACCACTCATGGGCGACCAAATGATGAAGGCTCAACTCAGGGCTGAAAAGACTCTGGGTCTTAAGGAAATGATAGCTCAGGGCTGTGAGCTCCGGGCTCTATAACTAATCAACAAGAAGGAGAGTGCGATACGCAAGCTCCAGGACAAACCACTCATGGGCGACCAGATAATAAAAACTCAGCTCAAGGCTGTAAAGACTCCAGGTCTTAAGGGAATGATAGCTCAAGGCTACGAGACTCAGGGTCTAAAAGGAGTAGATAGCTCAGGGCTACGAGGCTCAGGGCCTAAAAGGAATGGATAGCTCAGGGCTACGAGGCTCAGGGCCTAAAAAGAGTGGATAGCTCAGGGCTACGAGGCTCAAGGCCTAAAAGGAAAGGACAGCTCAGGGCTACGAGACTCAGGGTCTAAAAGGAAAAGGATAGCTCAGGGCTACGAGGCTCAGGGCCTAAAAAGAGTGGATAGCTCAGGGCTACGAGGCTCAAGGCCTAAAAGGAATGGACAGCTCAGGGCTACGAGACTCAGGGCCTAAAAAGAGTGGATAGCTCAGGGCTACGAGGCTCAAGGCCTAAAAGGAAAGGACAGCTCAGGGCTACGAGACTCAGGGTCTAAAAGGAAAAGGATAGCTCAGGGCTACGAGGCTCAGGGCCTAAAAAGAGTGGATAGCTCAGGGCTACGAGGCTCAAGGCCTAAAAGGAATGGACAGCTCAGGGCTACGAGACTCAGGGTCTAAAAGGAAAAGGATAGCTCAGGGCTATAAGACTCGGGGCCTAAAATGAACGAATAGCTCAAGGCTATAAGGCTCAGGGTCTAGACGGAACAGATAAAGAAGACCAACTCAAAAGTGGGTAGGAAGTAAATGGGCTCAAAGCTGTATACTCAAAATGCCAATGGTCAGACTACTGAACTCAAGAGGGGGAATATGCCCCAGTATCCAGGGTGCTCACACTGCCGAAACAACCAGTAAATCAATCATCCACTGAAAGCAATGGGTCAAAATCGATGCATCACGACGAACCTCTGAGAAAAATCTAGACTGAAAGAAATATCTGTGCCTGAAAGCTGCTCTGTCGACGAATCTCAAAAGGTAAATCTCAAAGTGTGTATACCGTGTCTCATCTAAAGGCACACCTCAAAGTGCATAAAAAATACTGCTCATCTGGATAACCCAATCGGCAAGGTAACAATGACGAAAGTAGTCTATCTCATGAACATCTAGCTAAAGGATCCACCCATGCTCCTCGAATGAAACCTGATGTGATCCATCTCTATCTCAACAAATCCATGTAGGGAGGACCTGATATAGTCAATCATCGGAAGCTCCAGACTAGTAGTCAAGCTAAAACCAAGCTGGCCACTATCTCAGTCTCAAAGATACTCAAAGAAAATAGGAGAAATATGCCCCAGTATAAGATCTGATATCAAAATCATGAGGTAAACAGCCAACACTAACCATCCATCCTCATACTACTGCCCAAACAAAATCTCACCAAGGAGAGGGGAATATGCCCCAGCATGATATCCAATGTCAAGGTCATGAGGTAAACAACCAACACTGATCATCCATCTATATAGCGCTGCCCAAACACAATCTCACCATGGAGGGAGATATGCCCCAGTATGATATCTGATGTCGAAGTCATGGGGTAAACAACCAACAATGATCGTCCATCTATGTACCACTGCTCAAACACAATCTGATCAAGGAGCGAGGAATATGCCTCAATGTGGATATCTGATGTATAATAAAGAATCTGTCAAAATCAATCAAACGTCTCTATAACCATAAATAGGGACAGCCATATCATCCAACAACAACTAGGAACCTCCGAGAAAAGGGGTAATATGCCCCAGTGTGGATATCTGATGCACAATCAAAAGGACGGATCCGAAATCATCAATCAACTGTCTCCAGCTCAACAATAATCCGCTAAGAAGCCAGAATGAAGTATCGGCCAATGCCTCAAGGGAGACACTCAAAATCTAATCTCAAATGAATAACCCAGATGATGAGGGATATGATAGTCTCAAGAGTAGAAGCATGTCTCTAATGAATCCCTGATTGAATCTAACATGAATCTAGTAACCTCGGAAATGGGGAAATATGCCCTAGTGTATAAGATCTATATACTGCACTGAAAACTGTCTCCAACTCAGTAATAATCCACTAGTCTATCTCAGAGATACTCCACAAATGGAACCTGGAATCATGAAAACCGTCAATGGGCTCAACAATGCTCCATTGAAACTGATATCATCTCAACATACTCCACTAGGGATCTCTGATCGGTGAAAATGCCCAAGCTCAAAGAAAGTGCTCCACTAGGGGCTCATCTCAACCAAATGAAAGGGGAATGTGCCCCAGTATGATAGCTAATGCATAGTAGGATGGGAAGATACAACATCAAATATCATCCACAAAATGGAGCAATCATCTACATCCATCACTAAATCACCTCCAAGTATCAAATAAGCATCTCTCAGAAAAAAAAAAACAGGATGACGTCTATATATCAACCAAATCCCAAACACCAACCTAAGTAGAGGCTGTCAAAGAAAGCATCTGATCTCATGGCCTCAGGGTGGTCTTACGACACGGGACGTAATGTAGGCCAGGGTGATAGGGTGAAAGAGATGAAAGGAAACTAGGCTCAAATACCCAATGATCAAACCCATACCCTCGTGTATAAGATGTAATGCATAGAAAAATCTCATGAGCCATAGTCCTAAAGGTAACCAAACGAAATGTCAATGGTGGAACAAGAGAAATGATAAGTGGTCAAACTATCAATTAAACATGTGAATGATATGAAGAAGGTATCGAATCAGGAATGTGTATCAATATGTAGGAGATGGATGAAAGGTGGAATGAAGATCTGGAAAGAGGTGAAGAGATACAAAATAAGGCAATAGGAAAGTGGAATGAATGATGATCCACTCATATTAGTACAATAGAGGAAAGTCATATCACTAATGATGGAATGGTGGATAAGACAATGATCCGGAGACCCTAGTAAAAGGGCCACTCATCTCTCATACCTAATACATATCAACCATGATCCAAGAAGCATAGGATCTCATAGAACTCTCACATGAACTCCCGACACTCCAAATGCATAACAAGAGTGGCTCAAGGAGTGAAAACTCATATAAAAATCTCACAAGGATCCACAATGACAAATGTACCCAATAAACATACCTCAAAAGGTGACATAAGTGCCCAATGGAGCAAGATACCATACACAAACATATCATTGCGCTTCTTTTTTTTTTTTTTTTTTTTTTTTTTTTTTTTTGCGCATGCTCTGATCATCAATAAATCAAACTCCAATGAGAAATATATAAGGAATGAACAAACTCTCTCAAATCTCTAATGAACACATGAACCCCAACCCATGAGACAACCTCTCAAACTAAAGTCTCCAAATCAATGCCAAATGATAGGATGAATGAAGTGATATGACTGTTCTCTTTGCACCAAGATGTGAAGAATCATCAACCCAAAGAAGAGAAGAGATAAGATGAAGCAAATAATGATAAAAGCAAGAAAGCAAGAAAGAGAATGAATAGTGTGGTGATAGCAAAATAGAACGAATGAGGTGATAAGGAGATGGTAACAAGAATGAGAATATAGAACTATAAGTCTAAAGCTCATGAGACTTTCCTAGCAAAGCATGCACATACATCAAAGGGCCCCATCCCGAGTGTAGAAATGGTAATCAAGGCTATAAGAAAGAAAAAGGCTATAACGTACCATGTGAGGCTCAATGGGCTAGCAACGGTCTGATATATAGATAAAGGTGATAAAGTGTAAGGCTAACCGAAATGATGGCCACCCATCCTGCGACCATAATCTCAAACGTAATACTTCTTCAGCTGATCCACAATGGTAGGGTCTGAGAATTGGTCTCTATCTAGATATGTCAATCATATTTCCTCTCTGGGGTCAACTCTCTAATGACATGTGGTGTACTCCAAGTAAGTCCCTAGGGTCTCCTGGAATAGATGAATCTCCATGACCATAAATGGACTAACATCGTCCTCGAACATATCATCAACACAAGTGGAATGCCCCAACATAAATAAACTGAATCTCTCCTGAACTCTCAATGATGAAGATCTCAAGCATATCAAGAAAGTGAACTATCTCTAGCAAATCTATGCTAAGCATCCCACTATCATCCAATACGTCCATCTCAATCTCATCATGAAAAACCATGTCAACCAAATCTCCCATCTTAGAGAAAAACTAACATCCTCTATAAGAACTCTCACCCGATGAACTGTGACTCAGAATCCACTAAACTCATCATATGTATGATATCACCCTCAACAATGTCATTGGCTAACTGGGTGGTGGGGGTGGGAGGTAATGAATCACACGACATCTCATCCTGAACTGGATGCTATCTATCTCACTGTCCATCAATCCTCTAGCTCAAACCTACTAATGCCTCCTGAATAGAGTCATGGTCACTATAAGTCGATCAACTGTATCATGCTGAGGATCCATACCTGACTGCTCTGAAACCCTGATCAATCTATCTCCAACTCTAATATAAGAAGTCCAATCTAAACTGAAAGAAATAACACTCCTATAAGGTACAAAGGCACGAGAAAGATATGACATGAAGGAAGCTTAAAAATAGTGGAAACGCACTAATCACAATGTGGAAAGGTGGCCCAATTGAAACTCAAACATGTACCAATCTCTGAGTACACCAAAAGGAGACTATGAAGAGGATGACTGAACCCAACTGTGACCAAGGCAGCTCTGAAGGTCCACAGATGCACCCACGTGTAGGAATGAAATCCTAGTTGGGTCTAAGCTAGCCTACAAGGTTGAGGTGGCTCTATAAGATAAAATAGGTGGGTTAAAGGATCCCTAGCAGAAGCGATTGTACCCTCCGGCAGTACGCAACCTTCTACACGCCTCCAAGGAGACGGGGTGCTTCCATGCAAGGTGGTCATCACCTCCACACATGCACTTCCTCGCGTTCCCAGGGGGTTTCCTAATGGTGAAGGCTCTCTCATATCTCAACACTCAGGGATAATCTAAAGTGCACAGTGAAGGATGTGGGTGCATCCGAAAAGCCTAAGATCTAAAGTGAGATAGTAAACATAGACAAGCAATCATACAATCATGCAGGAGTAAGGGCTCTCATGCAACAAACAGTCATGCGAAGTAAGTAAGTACCATACAAACAAAGTCCTATCTAGCATATGTGAGAGTGAATCATGCTGAAGTGAGCAAGCAATCAAGTGATCATTCAAGGCAATCAAACATGTTAAGATATTAAACCAATCAAGCAAGCAAATTAAATCACCTTGCCTAAAAAAATGAGGTACCCTCTAATCGACCAATTAAACGCCACATTTTCCTTAACTAGTGTTCAAGCTTGATCCTCAAAATCCCCAGTGGAGTCGCCAATTTGTGGACCCGCATTTTTCACGTGCGTCCCCACTTGATCGGCAAGACTCGCTTTTATTTGTGAAAAATTAATTTTAGAAAAAGTTGGAGTCGCCACTTATTTTATTTTTATTTTAGAGGGAAAATAAAACAAGAAAGAAAAACCCTAAAATGTGACTCCATAATTTTTGGAAAAAGCATGTCTTTGGAAAACCCGAGTCTAAGTCCGGGGATCAGGTTACTTATTGGGAAGGTACCTCTAAGAGGTAGCACCCCTCTAAGCCCTAAGAAGGTCTCTACTGACTAAGTTGAGGGAAATATGGCAATTAATTTGTTGATTGTGGATACCTAAGTAGGCTAGGTGAGTTAAAAAAAATGAGCATGTTAAACAAGAAAGTCAAAATGTGTACCTGAGCGGCTTCTTAAGCGCTATCAAAAGACATCAAAAGTTAGCATAGAAATATGACACACAACATGCATTCTATCAGAGATAATCAAACAAGCATCAAGGCAATTGAGTATGGTATCGAACAATGGCATAGTACACAAAGACATGGATATTCATGGAATTTTGAAAATGGAGAGATGGAGAGCGTACCTGGATAGCAAGTATATTTTATAAGAATTCCCCCAAAAATGTCAAAGTGGTTAGGACAAGCATAAATTATATAACATATCCATTATATCGAATATACAGTGTCAAAGGCCTAAAGTTGAGCTAAGATAAACCAAATGACTCTAAAAATAATAACAATTTTAAGTAAAGCATAAAACCATCAGCATGTAGTTGGAAAAGAAAGCATCCTAAAACAATTTCCAAAAAAATAGCTTAGAGTGGAATTTAATTATGAAAAATTTCAGGATATAACTCCTACACATCTAGATCAGCATTCCAAAATCCGAACACTCTTTCTAAGGACAGATTACAGCAAAGACACCTAAAGGTTCTATAAAGTCCAGATTAGATAAGAAAAAGTGACATGCATAAACGAATTTTTTTTAAAGATAGTAAATGATCATATAAAATCATAAAAAAAATCACATACATATTTCAAAGTGTTTATGTCACATAAAAATTAAATTCAGGGTCGGATGGTTCTCAAAAGTATTTTTAAAACATTCAAGATGATCAGATGTCTAGAATGAGCATGCACAGTAGACGAGACTTTGAAAATTCATATCTCCCTCAAAAATAAATATTTTTTAATATTTTATGTGTCTAAGATCAATTTCAAGAAGCCTATAATTGAATAAAAATATTGAATCAAATTTAAAAAGTCATCTGGTATTTTATTTTTTTAAAAAGACCTCAGGTGTCCAGAACTGGGTGAAAACAGAACCCTTCTAAAAACTCATTTATATCTTCTATTCTAGAATGGCTTTCTAAGTCAAATGAAACTCTAAATTCAAATTCGAGAAGTGAGGAAAGTCATACAAGTTTCAGAAATTTTTTACAGATATTCTAAAGTTGCTAAAATGGAATTTAAACCTAGGAGGACAGTGGTTGAATGAAAACTGGCAGCAAGTGATTTTGAAAAGAATGATTTTTGTGTAGGGGTTCCACCAATTCCCCAATTGCTTTTGCACGAATTAATTCAATCAGTCCCATTATTTGGAACCATGAAGTTTGGTCATGCTTGTTTTAAAACATTTAAAAATTAAGAAAGATGTGAAAGACGCTTGCCGAAGAGAAAATGGCAGCAAATAATATGTTAAAATCTGGATTTTATGCTTAGAAACTCCTAAGGAATTTTAAAGAAAACCAAAGTTATTTTGATGGAAAAAGGTTTTGAAATCCAGGTTTAAGATGTATAAGATCACAGAAAAGAAGAAAAAGGATTAGGAGGAGAAGGGTGTGCACCAAGGTGGCCATTGTATGGGTGGGGCCTGGAGATGTGACTGAGACTGTAATGCTGAATCTGAAGCTGATTTCCTCAATTCCATTCTGCTGCTACTTTCAGTTTCCAACAACTCACATATTTTACATCCTGTTTTGAGTTTTGCAATCTGCTGGTGTTCGAAAAGATGTCCAGCAGACCACTCTACTTCATTCTCTAAATCAAGTTTAGACATCAAATACCTGTAGTTTTCTGGTAGCTGCAAGTGAAGTCAAGACTGATTAAACCATCCCATGTCCACATAAGAAATTCACCAAAGCAGGATTATGAGAATCTGATCATATTATAACATGGAGAATACTAGGATTTCCGCTTTTCATATTCAGTCTTTGAAGGCTGGTAACACGACCAAGGTCATTGTGCAGGTTTTGAAGATTAAAGAATTAGGATTCAGTTCTCCATCTTGACATTGTTCTTCTCTGGAATGGGTCAAGAAGCAGCTTAAAGAAGTTGGATCTTTGCTCTTCATTAGCACTCAATTTTGATTCACTGTGACTCGTCTAAAGAAACAACATCATCATCTTCTGCCTGTTGACTATCATTGGACAGGGGAGCATCCAATTGTTGATTATGCTGAAGTCCTAAACTCCGGGTTCGCCTTTCAACATGAGCGTTTGCTGGAGCAATACTGCGTAATTGAGGTATCAAATGCTCCTCTACTGCTTGTGCGGTAATGGTAGCCTGACTACTCCCTTGTGACTGCCCGTCATCAAAATCAACATCCGAAGTTGGCCTTCTCAATTTGCAGCCTGTATTAGAACATTCACTTCGCGTGATGGATTATAATGAAAACTAATCTCAATTTCAGCTATGGCAGTGTTTTCACCCGATACCCTCTTCTCCATGTTCTAGAATAAAACAATGAACCTTCAAAGGCTCCTTGGGGTCAGACTTAGGGGATTGTCCTTCAAGAATATGACAGCAATTCTGATAAGCTGTGACATCGCATCTGAGCCCTTTGAAGAATGACTTTAGAAAGGACTTCAAAGCAGAATTCTGGACTGCAATATAATGAGCATGACAACCTTGGAAGTCCTATCAGAAAAAGCTCAAATTTCCTCCATTGGAAGCCTCAAATTCGACAACACCCCTACGATAAAGAACGCGAGACTGTATTTTCTGAGATATAAGCACTGCTCTTAGGTGAGCTTTCTGAAGTAGGAGCAAATCTGTACAAGAACTATCCAAGCATTCCTGGCCCATGGTTGCTAGATGCATTAACATATAAAGACTGAGATCCTTTTTAATCAAACTGTAAGAGTGAGCATCTGTATCTTTAGACTTGATATTTCGTCTTGCATCAACTGGATAATATTCACTGACAATATTGACTCCTGCCTAGATGTCTTAGTGGTCTTCTTTATAACTGAAGGTCTTGTACCAATATTCTGGGATTGATGAGATTGCATATCATAAATCACTCTGACAGAAACACTTTAAGTGGGGTTCACGCGCAATGGGATATTCTCTCGATAGAACTTCAGCATGCCATCTGGTTGCTCATCCCATTTCCACACACACCTCACACGATCGACCCAGATTCATAAAATAAGCTCCAGTTATAGAGTGTCCGCGGGGCCCACAATTGAAGAAACTCAAACCACATATTCACCACTTTTCTGGTAGCCCGTGTCTCAATTAGTGTAAAGCAAATCTTTTTCGTGGAACAACAACCACATCAATAACTACCGAGCCCGCTCTCTTCTCCCAAGCTTTGGTATCAAGTTTCAACAGGCATTATATATTGGTGAAGCACATGCGATCATGCACCCAAAATTCCTCATAGAGAGCAGAAGGAGACAACCCAGAAAACAGAGTGTAAAGAACGAAAACAACAAAAGAAAGAGGGACCCATGAAAGCCCCATTTCAAATTTCATTAAACGGGGTTAGATTAGTGGGAAGAGAATATGCAGATTCAAGCAAAAAGACAGCCACAGTTCTCATATAAGACACAATAAAACGAAAAAAAAATGCAGAGCCTTATAATCCTAAACTAAGAGAAAGGAACTTCATAGAGAGAATTCAGCAACTACAACTAAATGAGCAATCTAATATCAATGCAAGCAAACTTATGGCCTCTAGCATTTCGAACCCAAATATCTAGGCAGCACTGAAAATGGTGAATAGTAGACAGATAATGGAGATAAAGGAAGAATCTGCAGCGAACGTACCTGGACGTGCTCTCTTCAAATCAAAAAATCTCCTCTGAAGTCTTGTCAAAGTCGTTCCTCCAGAAATCCCTTCTTGCAGTCTATCCCCCAAAGTCCCTCAAAAAAATAAAATAAAATAAAATTCGTGAATTCCTGTTCTCCTTCTTCCCCAGCAAAAACGATCTCCCCTCCACGAAGATGGTCCCCAAAAAGATCCCCTCACCAGCATCCTTCCTTCGTATATATATCAGCCCCCAAAACCCAAATCTCTTCCAAAGGAAAATCTCCCTTTTCCTTTCTTCCTTTTTCTTCCTTTTTTGCAATCCTTCCTTTCTTTATTATTTGTATCCGCTTCTCAAAAATTCCATCTGCTGAAGGAAATCCCACTTTCCTTTCTTCCATTCCCCTTCCTTTCCAAAAATCAGAATACTTCTTCTTTTCCTTTGGAGAAACTTCTTTCCCTATGTATGCAGCCACATTAAACCCCTTTTCCCTCCAAAAATATTTTTCTTACCTTCTTTGAGCGCACGTGCCTTAGAGAGAGTTGATCAGCAGCCCTTAATTCTCTTGTCAAACAATAAAAACGAAAATAAAAAGAAGCAAACAAAATGAGTTAACAATCTTGCAACCTATAAAAGAATAAAGTAAAATAAAATAAATAACTAAAGTAAAACAAAATAATGAAATAAAATAAAATGGTGAATCCCATGCAAGCCATGCAAGTCATGCGACTATACGAATCATGCAAGAAACGCTAAAATAAATGTCTAACAGGTCAAGTCATGCAAAAATGTGAAAATAGGCCTAAGGTGGTGGCTAAAGGGCCATGTGTGTCTAAGTGGGCCTATGGTGCCTAAAAACTATCCTAAAAATGAATGAAAAGCCTAAGTCTAAATTAGGGCTGCCAAGGGTCACAATACGGGGTCAGATAATCCCTTAACCAAAGTCTCTGAGGTGGCTCAAAAAAAATGTAAGTAGTATGAGTAGTAATGGGCCACCAAAGAACTACCGTGGAGCGCTAGAAGTGAACTTAAAGATATGTGCTAAAAGGACAAAATTGAGGGTCTACAATATATTCTATACGTGAACGAATGAAATAATGAATGAAAAACTACCATTCATCAATTTGAAGATTTATTACACTGGATCTGCTCTGAATGCTGAGGTTACAGATGTGATTCTATCGGAGAATGGTCGAACTGAAGCTTTACTCGAAGAGTAAAGTTAGCAGGGGATATATCATTTTCGTGTTTGCAATGAGAAACTCAAGTGCAAAACAGGAACAAAATAGAAGTGGTTTCGGACTTTGGGTCTCTCTCTTTGAAATTTCTCAGACTCGATTAATAAAATGTCTATTTATGTGGGTAAGGCATTTTTATCATCCTTTCATGCGGTGCTTGACAAGCTGGTTAGCACACTACTGCTTAAGTATGTGCAAGAATTGAGAAACACGTTGTAGCATCTCAAAGCAGTGCTGAATGATGCTGAGGAGAAGCATGTAAGGGACAGGGCTGTAAAAGTGTGGTTGGATGATCTCAGAGCTTTAGTTTACAACACAGAAAATGTGCTGGAAGAGCCTCAAACCCAATTTTGAAAATGAGCCTCAATCAAAGCACCCATGTTCTGGTGCTCTTCAGGTTCGAAAATCAGTTATTGGTAGATGTTTCCTGATCAAAGCACCCACCTTCTGATGCTTTCCGCACCATTTGATGGGTTTCTAGTGCATCAAATTCAATGCATCCTGAAGAAGAAAGAAAAATATCAGTTATTGGTAAAGAATTATGGAATTTTGTTTTATTTATGGATTGTGGTTCATTCATACATGAGAAAGCCACTCAGGTTGATTATTGGTTTAAACTATGGATGAAGAAATTTAAGTACGTAAACGTATTTTTACTTTTCAAAAGAAGTATACAGGTGATATTCTTAAAAAATTCAAAATAAAAATCATACAGTATTAGTGTAACTTCAATGGAAGAAAGACTGAAATTAGGAAACAATAAATCAGATAGTTGATCTTATAAAATTTAGAAGAATGATTGGAAATTTGTGGTATTTGACTTAATACAAGATCAAAAATTATATTTGGAGTTAGACTTGTAAATAGATTTATAGAGTCTTTAAATTTCTCTCACTTGGAAAGAGTTAGGTGTATCTTACTATATATCAAAAGTATGCCAAGTAATGATACTTTTTATGCATATGCCAATTAAAATGAGTTTGATAGTGATTGGTCAGGTGATTTAGAGAAGTGAAAAGTACCTCTCATGTTATATATTTAATCTTGGTTCTCTTTTGGTCATCAAAGAAATAATGTCAATAACAAAAATAAAAAATATTACAACTATTAGTAAAGTTACTCAAACAATATGGTTTTGTCGAATGCGTTATAACTTAAAGCATTTTATAATAATAAATCATTAATCTCATTGACCAAGAATCCAGTTTTTTTATAAAAGAAGCTAATACATTGACACCAAATTTTACTATCACCGTGAATTGGTGAAAAAATAAAAGAAATCATGCCCGAATTTTGTTTTATGAAATCAATTTATAGATATGCATTTTACGATGTCAATCAAAGTGAAAACATTACTCAAGTAGAGGAAATTGATGAATAACTTGGTTTAAGGTAATGTAGGAATCTTAATTACACTAGTTCAATAATTTCCTAGTATTTTTTTTTCTCTTTTTTCTCTTCCCTTTTTTCTTTCCATCCATCACCTCATATTATTTGAACGGCTAGTTAGATCCGTAGTCAACGAGGTTTATGTAAAGGCCATTGCGGGTGGATGTATTGGAACATGAATCTCACCCATTCAAACCCTCTTAGCTGTAATCCGATTTTTAAAATGAGTCTCAATCAACGCACCCATGTTCTGAAGCTCCTCAGGTTTTAAAATCACTTAATCGTAAACGTTTCTTGATCAAATCACCCACCTTCTGATGCTCTCTGCACCGGTTGATGGGTTCAAGAGCATCAAATTCCAAATTCAATGTACTAAGAGCAGAAAGATACCAATGGGAATGCCCATGTGACAAAAGCACAAGTTTTCCAAGTGGGAAGGTCTTCATGCTGCGGAGTGCGGACCCATCTCTCTGGCTTTTGCTCATTGCGCTTTCCTAAGCTCCTGATTCCGTTTTCTCTGTTTCTCATCTTCTCCAAAGAAAAAATGTTTGTGGGTGAGGTATTTCTGTCTTCCCTCTTTGAGGTGGTGCTGGACAAGCTGGTGGCTACCCCGCTGTTGGAGTATGCGCGCCGGCAGAAGGTTGAGTCAACACTGGAAGACTGGAGGAGGACTTTGTTGCATCTCCAAGCAGTGGTGAATGATGCAGAGCAGAAGCAGATCAAGGACACAGCAGTGAAGATGTGGCTGGATGATCTCAAAGCTTTGGCTTACGACATTGAAGACGTCCTGGATGAGTTTGACATCGAAGCTAGGCGGCGAAGTTTGGTGGAAGGATCAGGTCAAACCAGCACCAGTAAGGTACGGAAGCTCATCCCTACTTTTCATTTTAGTGGTGTGAGATTTAATGACAAGATTGGTAAAAAGATGAAGAGAATCACCCAGGAGTTGGATGCTGTCGTAAAAAGAAAATCTGACCTTCATCTAAGAGAGGGAGTTGGGGGAGTTTCAACTGAGTTGACTACCTGTTTGGTAGATGAGTCTGAGGTTTATGGTAGGGATGCTGATAAGGAGAAGATCATGGAGTTGTTGCCATCAGATGGACTACATGATGCTGGTCGTAAAGTTGGGGTCATTCCGATTGTTGGTATGGGCGGGGTTGGTAAAACAACCCTAGCTCAAATAATCTATAACGACAAGAGGGTGGATGACAATTTCGATATCAAAGTCTGGGTGTGCGTATCTGATCAATTTGATTTGGTTGGAATAACAAGAGCAATTTTAGAATCGGTCTCTGGACATTCATCTGATTCTAAAAACTTACCATTGCTACAAGATAGGTTGCAGAAAGAACTGAATGGAAAAAGGTTTTTCCTAGTTTTGGATGATATGTGGAACCAGGACCCTATCCGCTGGAGTAGCTTAGAAAAGACCCTCAGAGCAGGAGCACAAGGCAGTGTGGTAATGGTAACAACTCGCCATGAAGATGTTGCATCAATTATGCGCACGACTCCTTCTCATCATCTTAGTGAACTTTCCGATGAACATTGTTGGTCAGTCTTTGCAGATCTTGCCTTTGAAAACATAACTCCAGATGCCCGCCAAAACTTGGAACCTATTGGTAGGCAAATATTCAAGAAATGCAAAGGATTGCCTCTGGCAGCAAAGACGCTCGGAGGTCTACTGCGCTCTAAACACGATGAGAATGCTTGGAAGAATATGTTGAACAGCGAAATATGGGATTTACCAGCGGAACAAAGTAGTATTCTTCCAGCTTTACACTTGAGCTACCATTATCTCCCCACAATACTGAAACAATGCTTTGCATATTGCTCCATATTTCCTAAGGATCATGAATTTCGAAAGGAGCAGTTAATTTTGTTATGGGTGGCACAAGGATTAGTGGGTGGCTTGAAAAGGGGGGAGATAATGGAAGAGGTGGGTGAAACTTGTTTTCGCAATCTATTATCCAGGTCATTCTTTCAACAATCTGCTCGCGATAAGTCATTGTTTGTGATGCATGACTTGATTCATGATCTAGCACAATTTATATGTGGAAATTTTTGTTTTAAGCTGGAAGTTGGAAAGCAAAGCAGTATTTCAAAGAAGGCTCGACATTTATCGTACATCCGTGAGGAATTTGATGTGTCCAAGAAATTTGATCCCCTTCATGAAACTAATAATTTGCGGACCTTCCTGCCACTAGGTATGCCTCGTGATGCTTCAACCTGCTACTTAGCTGACAAAGTCCTACATGATCTATTGCCAACAGTAAGATCTTTGCGGGTTCTATCCTTGTCTCATTATAATATCACTCACTTGCCTGATTCATTTGGAAATTTAAAGCACTTGCGCTATTTGGACCTTTCCTATACTGCAATAAAAGAATTACCCAAATCAATTGGTGCACTTTTGAATTTGCAATCACTTATGTTGTCAAATTGTGGTTCGCTTACGGAGTTGCCATCAGAAATTGGGGAACTCATCAACCTGCGCCATTTTGATATTTCTGAAACAAACATAGAAGGGATGCCAATAGGAATCAATAGGCTAAAAGATCTTCGAAGATTGAGTACTTTTGTTGTTGTGAAGAATGGTGGAGCAAGAATTTGTGAGTTGCGAGATCTTTCATGCCTTGGTGGAGCACTCTCTATTTTAAACTTGCAGAATGTGGTGCATGCTACTGATGCTTTAGAGGCTAATTTGAAGGACAAGAAAGATCTTGAAGACCTGGTGTTTTCCTGGGATCCTAATGCAATTGTTGGGGATTCAGACAATCAAACAAGAGTGCTCGAATGGCTTCAGCCTCATAACAAGTTGAAAAGGCTCACCATTGAATATTACTGTGGGGTAAAATTTCCAAACTGGTTGGGGGATTCTTCATTCATGAACTTAGTTTCTTTGGAAATTAAGAACTGTAAAAATTGCTTGTCCTTACCACCTCTTGGGCAGTTAAAGTCTCTCAAGGACCTCTGCATTGTAAAGATGGATGGAGTGCAAAAGGTTGGTACAGAGTTCTACAGAAATGGTTCTGGTTCTTCATTTAAGCCATTTGTATCACTAGTGACTCTAGTGTTTCGAGAGATGTTGGAGTGGGAGGAATGGGTTTGTTCTGAAGTTGAGTTCCCTTGTCTAAAGGAGCTTCATATTGTACAATGTCCAAAGCTGAAAGGAGATATACCTAAGCATCTTCCTCATTTAACAGAACTTGCGATTACTGAATGTGGGCAGCTGATGGATTCTCCTCCCATGCTTCCATCGATTGATCAGCTGCGGCTAGACAAATTCGATGATGCGATATTTAGAAATGCTGTTAACCTCTCTTCACTTACGTGTTTGGCTGCAAGTAATATTTGTAGAATACCAGTGGAATTGCAACACCTGCATTCTCTTGTAGAATTGTACCTTGTTGATTGTCAGGACTTAATTGAATTGCCGCCCGTTCTACACAAGCTCATCTCTCTAAAACGCTTGGTTATCAAGAAATGTCCAAATCTTTCATCAGTTTCGGAGATGGAGCTGCCATCCATGCTTGAATACCTTAAAATAAAAAAATGTAGGAGTCTGGAGTCCCTACCAGATGGAATGATGCAAAGCAATAACTGTCTTCGACGTTTGATCGTGAAAGGTTGTGGTTCTTTGAGGTCCTTCCCCAATGTCACTTCATTGGAATATCTTGAAATAAAAAATTGTGGGAAAGTAGAGTTACCCCTGCCTCAGGATATCATGATGCACAACTGCTACCCTTCCCTTAGAGCCTTTGAGATAAAAAATAGTTGTGATTCTCTCAGGCTTTTTCCGTTGGGCTTCTTCACAAAGCTTGAGCATCTTTGGTTCAGAAAGTATGCAAATCTGGAGGCCCTTTACATTCCAGATGGACTTCACCATGTGGATCTCACATCTCTCCAGCACATTGCCATCTGGGATTGCCCTAATCTGGTGTCTTTTGCACAAGGAGGATTGCCAACTCCGAACCTCAGAATGCTTATAATCGGCAATTGCAAGAAGCTTAAATCACTGCCCCAACAAATGCACACCCTCATCACATCCCTTCAAAATTTGAGCATAGTTGATTGTCCAGAAATTGATTCGTTTCCACAAGGGGGTTTTCCAACTAGTTTATCTCAACTTCTAATAGCAGATTGCTACAAACTCATGCAGCGCCAGATGGAATGGGGTTTACAAACACTTCCCTCTCTTAGAATATTGAGAATTGAAGGTAGCGATGAAGAAGGAAAGTTGGAGTCATTTCCGGAGAAGTGGCTGCTGCCCTCCACTCTTTCCTTAGTTGGAATTTCTCGTTTTCCATATCTGAAATCCCTTGATAATATGGGGCTTCACGACCTCAACTCTCTTGAAACTCTGGAGATTCTAGGCTGTACAATGCTCAAGTCCTTTCCAAAACAGGGGCTGCCGTCCTCCCTCTCATGTCTTAAAATTAGGAACTGCCCTCTGCTAAAGAAGCGGTGCCAAAGGGATAAAGGGAAAGAATGGCCCAAGATTTTTCACATCCCCAGCATTGTGTTGGAAGAAGATGAGTCATCTAAGGAAGTAATCTTGTCATGAAGCCCTTGCATCCATGCTCTTGCTTTTCTTTGCAATTATTGATTGGGATTCAGGTACATCCTGCCTTTACCATTTACCAATTCCATGTCAGTCTCCAAGTTCTATAACTGCTCCACATTGAACAGCGTTAAAATATGCTTTTTTATTTTTATTCTTAAATAATTCTTTGCAATGAAGATTGACTTTTTAAGACACCAATTCTATGAATCAAGTGGAGATAAGGTAGATATTGCTAGTAGATATTTTAGGTTGTAATATAATACAAAATATAACTTTGCATTTTCCTTTTTCTTGTAAAAGAAATTTTGTTATCAATTTCTGAAAACAAACAAAAAAAGAAAAAAAAAAGAAAAAAAAAAGGAAAAAATGGTTATAGATGTGATTTTCAAAATTTTAATTTTAAAAGCAAAAGTGCAACCAAATACATCCTTAATTTTTTTTTTCTTTTAAATTTTGTATTATTTCTTTTGAATGAGAAACATTGTGTTTGACTTTGTGAATATCGGAATATCTTTTAGGGTTAGTTTTCAAATAACAATTGTGGTAAGGTAGGAATATATGCTATTTCTCATCATTGGCACATCTAATTTTCACCAATGCTATTGAAGTGGATGTTGTTTCATATTTGTAGTCCGTTTGATAGTGCTTCTAATATAAAAAGCATTTGTGAAGAAAAATTAGATGTTTGACAAAATTTTCAAAGTACTTTTAAGAAGTTAAAAAATCACTTATAGTGCTTCCTAGAGAAACATTTGATAAGCGAGTCCTCCAAAAACACTTTTGAAGAAAACACTTCTAATAAAAGTACTTCAAGTAGAAGCACTATCAAAGACATTCTTAATAACATATGTATAAATAAAATTACTTCAATTTGAGGAAAAGGAAATATTGGAGGAAAATATAAGAAAAGAAAATAGTAAGAAAAATTTATAAATTTTTTTTGTTCTTTAAAAGGGTCCATGGAAAAGATGAGGGGAAGAAAACTAAATTGTTAAATAATCACTTTTCCCAAACTTTTTGTTTTACATTTCTAAGAAAAATTGGAAGGAAAATCCTTTTGCTTTTTCCCTCATCTTTTCCTTAATATTTTTTTCCTTTATATTTTTCCATGATATCCAGACATTAGAAAGTCATTTTCTTTTCTTTCTTTAATACATTCCAAGAATCAAAGTGTAACAATTTTCTTTATCATTCTACATCTAGTAGTGTGCTCTACTGAAAAAAAAAAACTGGTGCCAAAGGGATAAAGGGAAATAATGCCTAATAGTTCTCACATCCGTAGCACTTTGCTTGAAAAAGGAGTCAATTTATCTGGATGAGCCATCTTATGATGAGGTCATCTTATCATGAGCCCCCTTGCATCCAAGCTCTTAGCTTTTCTCTGCACTCATGGCCACCCAATTATTCATTTAGGTACTTTCTCCTTTCATTTTTGCTGCAATCAGTATACATCAATTTTGTGTTTTATTCTCATTTGTCAATTCCATGTCATTCTAATGGGGCTATATTTTAGGATTTTTTTTTGTCAAGTAATTGTATAACTGATGTTTAAAAGATATCCATTCAAGAAATAAACCTTGGGTATGGTGTCATAGATAATTTTTGTTTGACTAATACAAAACAAAGGAAAACTGCTTAAAAATCAATTATACTTAATTTAGTCTAGTTTCGAAACCCTATGAGCTTACTATTTTTAAGAATAGAAAACGTAAGCGTTTTTCAATTTTTATAAATATCACACAAGTTTGGTAATTTAAGTTTTATTTTTTATTTTAAAAAATAAAAAGCAAAAAACATGTTTTTAAGTATATAAAAAGTAGTAGAAAAGAACTCTTATTACATCACCTACTATATTTTAAACAATACTCCTTTGTATTTTCATGTTACACCATGAGATGCTTAAGAAACTCTTGTTAGCTCTGTGCTTAATCTTCTAATCATTTCTTACTTACATTACAAATGGAATAAAGGTAAATCACTAATTTTATTTTAATGCCTCTAAAAATTGAAAATGGTCATAGTAACTACTAAGAATTTCAATTAAGAAATAATCAAATAGTAACACCAATAGGAACAAGAAGGTGCTATGTTCATTTAAGGGTTCATCCCATGAAAATTTGTTAGTTTTGTTCAATATGTGGCTGCAGCCCATCCGTTGTCTGGTATTGTAGTTGTGATCAACCAATGTTGTTCTGTAATATCCTTTGATGCACCTCTAAGTATACTAAATTGGTTCCATACTCATGCATAAAGATGACCATTTTCCAATTTGATTCCCTTTGATTCCTATATATGTGTGTGTGTGTGTGGTAGTATATTATTATAGCAATCTTATTGCTGCATCTCATTAATTGGATGCTTGGGGTGATTAAGTTTTGTAGCTAGCATGAAGTTTCGTGAATATGTTTTTGAATCCAAATTTAGCGACACTAGGATTTTGCCCCATTTATAGCTTATATGCTCATTTTGTGGTCAATTTAGACTTTCCTACAGAACTATGGAGGTAATGTATCCCAAAATTATAATTCTTAACTTCATTTGTATTTTCATGCTTTTACTGACGATTTCTCCCTTCAAATAGGTTTTTCACTTTTCCTCTGTCTTGCATGACCCTCATGTATGCTGCTTTGCTTAGAAAGAGCTTAGGCATGGTAGAGGGATTCTCTTCTTGGTTGGTGGGTTGATTAAGTGAAATGTAACTAGATGAGAAACATCTATTGTGAAATCAATTCTCATATGTTTTTGAAATTATCTACAGGTTGATTTTGGATGACTTTTGAATTTGACAAAAATATTCAAAGGGGTTGTGGTCTCTGACTTAGGCCACTGAATGAGTTGTTAACAAAAATGGCATCTTGGAAGTGAATATTCATGTTAACTTTCAAACCCAATTGTTAGTTCACATCAAATTGGAGATAATGGTTTGTTCATTGGACTTCAATGTTGCTGGCTTCTGGTGTAAGGTTCAAAGTTCTTGGCTATCAAAAGGCTTTATGTCAGACTACATGCTGCAATGGACCAAAACACTCTTCATGCTCCTTTAACAAGCCCAAACAGAGTTACTATGATAAGGTAGGGAAGTTGGAACTTGATACTTAAATTAGTTTTACGGACTAAAATCATTTTTTTGAAATGGGTTGTCAACTCTGTTTTGCAACATGAAAATGTGTTCCCATCTCTCTGGTATACCTTCTTAGGTTGTTAAGTTTCCTTTTATGTGGATGTTTGTGTGTTGGATACATGGATGTGAGTGGAGAATCACCAACACTTGGAACTATTTGTGTTGCAAATATTCTTTTAAGGCTTAGTTTTAAAGAAGTTTGTTACTGTTTTCTCCAATATTGTTTTGATCAACTATTGTTAGCATATATATCTTGTGTAGTATCATTGCTTTGCAGTAACCGTAATATTGGTAATGCTCTACTGCACAAAGATGACCGGCTTTCCAATTTGATTCTTTTGAAATTCTATTTATGTGTGATATTCTCTTGAAATTCTATTTATGTATGACATTTTTTGAGTGATATTTCAGTGTTTTACTTTTAGAAAGAGGGTAATTCACTCTTATAAAGGGTTTTAATTAGACATTCGTTTGGAATCTTAGGTGCTGTTGCTTAAGTTGTGCTTTGTTACTTAGAAACAGAGTTGTCCTTGTTTCCTTCAGTTTCATTTCTATGCTTTCTTTGATGATTTCTTCTTTCAAATAAGGAAGCAGTGCAGTAAATTGAATACTGGACAGAATTTAAATCAATAGGTTATATTCTATAGATTTAGATGAAAAAGGTTTGTCTATTTCTAGCTCACAAAGCTTAAACATCTCCTCTTTCTTGTCCTTTGTTTCATCCACTCTACAAATGTTCATAGCATTTTAATGAAATATTTCGGTATTGCTGCTATTAAAACCTATGTCCATCTTCATGTTATGCAGTTTCCTCTATGGTATCACTGAAGAATTTGTAAGAAGCATTTTTTTCATATAGATGATTCTTTTTCAACTCATCACCATGGTTCTTGGCAAGCAACTATGTCTTTCACTATCATAATGATTCTGTTTTGCTTGGTCAATATGTATGCTGCAATGGGACTAGGACATCATCCATGTGCCTTTGGAAAGTTGACATTAAATTCTGAGGCCGTCAACTTTGGGAATTTCAAAGCAAAACCAATTTAGCAATGCAGAATTGTGTGACTTACGGTTTGTTTTGGTTTTGAGTTGTCAACAAATTTTCTAACATGTGACTGTGTTTGTGGATGCTTATTTCTAGGTTAATTTGGTGCTTGAATGGAGACTGGTGGTTGGAAGTTGATGTCGAATCACCAAGGCCCAAAAATATATGGATGCTATACTCATTGTATAGACTTTTCACTTCTCCTGTCTTGCATGGCACTTGGGTATGCTCTTTTGCATGGGAAGAGCTTAGACATGGTAGAAAAACAGAATCTATGGAAGGTACAAATTCATGTCAACTTTCAAACTTTTAGTGGTTCACTTCGAAATTGAGCATAGGATTTTGTTAACTGGCAAATTGGATTTCAATATTGCAGGCTTCTGGTGTAAATGCAAATTTCTTGGCTGTCAAATATGCTTTGCTACTTTAATTGATCTTGTTGCTGGAGTTTTATGTCTGACTTTGTGCTGCAGGGGACGAAAACATTCTTCCTGTCACTTGAAGAAGCCCAAAGAGAGTTACCTGATAAGGTAATGAAATTGAAGTTTTGTACTTAAATTAGTTCTGCATACTTAAATTACTTTTTGAAATGGTAGTCAACTCTGTTATGCATCATAAAAACCTCCCCTCTCTCTTTCTCCCTCTGCAATACCTTTTTAGGTTGTTAATATGCCTTTTCTGTGGATGCATGTGTACAGCATATGTGGCTGTGAGCGGAGAACTTCATCACCAAATGTGGTGCAGAGTCATTAAGACTTGGAACTAATCAAGTGTGAAGGAAAGCAGAGGAAGCTACACTAGTTTTTTCTCCCTTGAATAATACTTGAATATGCTACTCCTATATGTGAGGAGGTTAGCAAGGCAGGACAGCCTTTTTCCCTACGAGCTCATCTATCAAATGAAGCGGCTAATGTCATTGTCGCTATGACATGCAACCTCTGCAGCTGTTGGAAGCTGATACAGATTTCTCTTCTTACAGACAAGGTTTCTCTTCTGTTGATACCGCAACTATTTGCATGCTCAGTTTGTTGGTTTCTTAATTGTAAGCGAATGAGAGCAATGTCCCTTGATATGTGTTTGGGCTCATAAGGCATCCTGTTGCAACTCTTGCATTGTTGCTGCTTACCAAGTAGTTTCTTCTTGTTGGAAATGTGTTCTGGTGGGATATTGAATATTCCTAAGTTATACTACTTTCTGTATCATAGGATGTTCTGTGTGTTTCAGTTCAACTTACTGATATGATTTCAATTCTTGGGGGTCTATTGCCCTCTAAGCAAGATGAGAATATTTAGAAGGGTATGACAAATAGCCAAATATGGGATTTACCAACCCAACAAAGTGACATTCTTCCAACTTTACACTTGAACTAGAGTATCTTATCATGAGGCCTTTCCATCCAAGCTCTTGCTTTCCTTTGCTTTTCTTTGTTTTTTTCTTCTTCAATTCTTCATTTAGTTTCATTTCAATACATTCTTTTTTTTCAGTCATATGTTTAGTTTTTGTGAATATTAACATGCTTGGTTATTTTAATTTTATTTATTGCTTTTATTTATTTATAAATATTTAGTAATTATATTACAAGAACTAAAAGAGAACTTCTTGGACGATCTTTTGAACATTTTTGGCATTTTCAATGATTTTTGGATGTTGATATATTTAGAAAATGGAAAAAGATGTTGGTGGGTTATGACGGTAAATATTAAAATTTGTTTAAAATAAATTAGGGACCAAAACAATTTTTATATTCTTGCTTTTATATTTTTCTTAATTTAATCAAGAACCATCCTATTTTAACTTCATAAAGTTATGGCTGCTATAATTTCTCCATTCAAATAAGGATCTAGTTTAGCATTAATTTTTCTTCATAATAAAAATACACGTTATGAGTTTTCTTTTAATTGGGATATTCCATTAAAAGGGTTTTGAAAAATAAAAGATTCAGTCGAATGGCACTTAAAGGGGAATGAATAGGTGTTTTGACTTTTTACTGCCCAAAAGTTAATTCTTTTTAATCCATTTAAAACCTTAGAGAATATAGAAAAGATTAAAAAGCAATCACCACACAAGACAATAAATTTTTTAGGTGGAAAACTCCCACATAACATATAGAAATAAAACAACATAAGATAAATTTATAATCCACTATATAAGAATGCAATACACAGATTTACATGGTAGATGCAATTCTAAGATTGACTCTCTAGTACTTATATTGCATTTCACGTCCATAATGTTGCACTTCGTGTGCTCCCAATAAATCTTGCCTTAGTGCTTGAGGGGATGTAGAATTTTTTCTTTAGGAATGGATCTACAAGAGATAATTAGCAATGATTCTGCCCATTCAGTTTTTTCACCATTACTATAAAAGTGGACCTTGAACCTTCAGATAGGACAGTAGTATGTTTCCCTGTGAGCTTTAGTGATATATATATATATATATATATATATATATATATATTGATACACATATATAGTTTTGTTTTCTTTTTAATTGTTTTGAGTTGTATGGATTCTATCACCATTCAAAAGATTTTTCTGTTCTATATGAGACGAGTTTAGGCATGCTAGCCATTTAAAACTATCTGCAGGTGGATGACTTAGAGCTATTGAGATTTTTCTCATGAATACTACTTGGCTATGCTTAATTTCCTAATGGCAAGAGTTAGGAATGGTAGAGAAAGCTCTCTTCTTGCTTATCGGTTCATATATCAACTGAAATGGCTGATGTCACAGCTGCTATGGCACACTACATCTTGTCTCTTCAGTTTTTCTAAGACTATTGATAGGTTATGCAAATAAGATTTCTCTTAATTTTATACCAGAAGTATTTGGATTCTCAATTCCTGAATCTTAATTGCAAGCATATGAAAGATGCTTCCTACTATCAGTTGTGCTTAGAAGGCATCTTGAGCAACTCCTGCAGGGTTGCTGCTTGGACATTCACATCTTTTCTTGGGAATGTTTTATGTTTATGATGGCACCTATTTTCATTTGAAAGAAGATTCTGTGTGCTGAGATTCAACTCGGTGATATGGTATCATATATTTAGGTTATTTTTAGTTCTTGGAAAATTTGAGGGGCAATAGGAAAAGAAAATGAAGAATAAAAATAAAAGGAAAGAAAATGTTAAAAAAAATTAAAAATAAATTTATTTTATTTTATTTTTATATGTTACTTTAAAGTCATTTTACTTATTTTAATTCATTTATATATAAATTAAATAATTAAAAAATACATAAATTTCTTACTTAATTTTTATTAGATTTGCTTTTCTTTATGATTTTTCATAGTAAAACATAATACGAAAAAATAATTTCTCTTAATATATATGATTTTTTTAGTATTTTCAAGGAATCAAACATAATTTTAAAGTTCTTAAAAATAAAATGCTTTATAAACTTCTATTTAGACCTGTTATTTTATCTTTGTAGCCCCTTTTTAAGAGAAAATTTATCATCAAAACAACCTTATACTGAATTGACAACTATGCCTATCTTCAAAACATCAAAATGATAAGCTGTAGCCTTGTGTTTTTTTTTTCTTTGAAATTTAATCCGAGAAGAGTTTCTTCTTTAAATAAAATATTGATAATCAGACAGTTTTAATGGACTCATCTTTAACCTTCATCTTTCTACTTTAGATGAGTGGAGAGCATTCAAAACCAATATTATACACATATTCATTTCCTCCATCTGATCCATTGTGTATGTTCAGTGTTTCAAAAGCCACATAATTCTACTTCAACTTTTTCAAAACATACAAAAGGGGCATACCTACTTTGCAGGAAAAATTGACTTATGTACAATCAGTTCTACAAAAACTTGGCCTCATGGGCAGCTGGACTGAAAATAATCTCTGTGAACATTGGACAGCAATTCAACAAGATCCTTCCAGTAATTGCTTTATTCATTGGGGTGCAGGGTAAACTACCATTCAACACCCATCTCGTATAAGCACAAGTTTTTAAAGTAGAGAGGCTCTTACCCGCAACCGCATCTCTCACTTTTGCTTTGGCTGTTTGGGTTTTCCTTACTGTATTTTCCTTTCTTCATTCCCTGCCATTCCAAAGAAAACATGTTTGTGGCTGAGGCATTTCTCTCTTCCTTGTTTGAGGTGGTGCTGGATAAGCTGGTGGCTACCCCGCTGTTAGAGTATGCACGCCGGCAGAAAGTTGACACTACCCTCCAAGAGTGGAGGAGGACTTTGTTGCGAATCCAGGCAGTGCTGATTGATGCTGAGCAGAAGCAGATAAGGGATAGAGCGGTTAAACTGTGGTTGGATGATCTCAAAGCTTTGGCTTATGACATTGAAGATATCCTGGACGAGTTCAACACTGAAGCTAATCAACAGAGTTTCGAAAAGGGACCTCAGACCAGCACCAGTAAGGTACGGAAGCTCATCCGAACTTTTCATCCTAGTGCCGTGATGTTCAATCAGAAGTTTGGGAAAAAGATAGAGAAAATCACCCAGGAGTTGGATGCTATTGTAAAAACAAAGTCTGACCTTCATTTGAGAGAGGGTGTTGGAGAGGTGTCATCAGTGATTGAACAAAGGTTGACTACTTCTTTGGTAGATGAATTTGAGGTTTATGGTAGGGATGCTGATAAGGAGAAGATGATGGAATTGTTGTTATCAGATGAAGTAGCTAGGTCTGAGAAAGTTCAGGTGATTCCAATTGTTGGCATGGGCGGGGTGGGTAAAACAACCCTAGCTCAAATTATCTATAATGACAAGAGGGTGGAGGATAATTTCAATATCAGAGTGTGGGTGTTGTTGAGGCCTAGCGTCCCTGTGATCCACGTTGCTACCAGGTGGGCGCACGATCTCAACCACTATTGAGTTCTTGTTCAGTTGTGCCTGCAAAAGATGCCCGGACAGGGCGTCCGGACACACCCTCCGATGGTTTTGTCAGTCATGGTGATGGAGAAGAAGAGAAGTTTAGCACAGTCGGTATTTTACTAGGTATTGCCAACTTACCTTCTTCCTTGTGTGAAGGTCTATATATATGGTAGCAGAGGTTCTCTCTCCTCCTTTAATGATGGAAGACTTTTTGGTTTATCATGATGCCCCTAGGTGGTGGCAGGGACATCCTCGCCCTACAGGCGGCTGTCAGAGATCATGGGATGTGACCAGACATCATTTTTGTCTTTTCATTCTGCAAGCGTCGGAATGTGGCCTGTGAGAGGACGTTAGAATGACGTATTGGGGGCATGCTTTCCTTGGTCAACAATCCGAGCAATTATATCCGGATGGAATATGGCGGTGGCCCGGATGTGGCGCCTGTGGGTGCCGTGTGCCTTTCTTTGAGGGAGTCCGGATGGGAGAAACGCGCCATGTGTACCCTTGGGAGGATCCGGATGAACTTCATCCGGATAGAGATGCATGGCACGTGTTATCAGGGGGAGGGGTCCCTACAGGTGTGTGTATCTGATCAATTTGATTTGGTAGGCATAACAAAGGCAATTCTAGAATCATTCACTAAAGCTTCATCTGATTCTAAAAACTTACAATTGCTACAAGATAGTTTGAAGAAAGAATTGAGTGGAAAAAAGTTTTTCCTTGTTTTGGATGATCTATGGAACGAGGATCCCATTAGCTGGAGTACCTTACAAGCTCCTCTCAAAGCTGGAGCACAAGGCAGTGTCATCATAGTAACCACTCGTCAGGAACATGTTGCTTCAATTATGCGCACTACTTCTTCTTATTGGCTTACTGAACTCTCTGATGAACATTGTTGGTCACTATTTGCACATCTTGCCTTCCAAAACATAACAGCAGATGCATTCCAAAACTTGGAACCTATTGGTAGGAAAATAATCAAGAAATGCAAAGGTTTGCCTTTAGCAGCGAAGACACTTGGGGGTCTATTGCGCTCTACGCAAGAGGAGAATGCTTGGAAGGATATGTTGAATAATGAGATATGGGATTTACCAACCGAGCAAAGTAGCATTCTTCCAGCTCTACACTTGAGCTATCATTATCTCCCCACAAAACTGAAGCAATGCTTTGCATATTGCTCCATATTTCCTAAAGATTATGAATTTGAAAAGAAGGAGCTCATTTTGTTGTGGTCGGCAGAAGGTTTAGTGGGTGGCTTGAAAAGAGGGGAGTTAATAGAAGAGGTTGGTGAAACATGCTTTCAAAATTTACTGTTAAGGTCATTCTTTCAACCATCTGGTCGTAATAAGTCATTATTTGTGATGCATGACTTGATCCATGATCTAGCACAATTTGTATCTGGAGAATTCTGTTTAAGATTGGTAGTTGGAATGCAAAACCATGTTTCAAAGAAGGCTCGACATTTATCATACATGCGTGAAGAATTTGATGTCTCCAAGAAATTTGATCCCCTTTGTGAAACTGATAGTTTACGAACCTTCCTACCATTAAGCATGCCTCTTGAAGGCATAGCATTAATTAGGCATCCTAAAGGTTTATTTTGCTACTTAGCTGACAAAGTCCTACACAATCTGTTGCCCACATTAAGATGCTTGTGGGTTCTATCGTTGTCTCACTATAATATCACTCATTTGCCCGATTCATTTGGAAATTTGAAGCATTTGCACTATTTAAACCTTTCTTACACTGCAATAAAAAAATTGCCTGGATCAA
Organism: Vitis rotundifolia; assembly: GCA_030254885.1. Lineage (NCBI taxonomy): Eukaryota > Viridiplantae > Streptophyta > Magnoliopsida > Vitales > Vitaceae > Vitis > Vitis rotundifolia. The sequence continues at coordinate 19,982,144 of CM058163.1, read as the reverse complement.
TAGGGATGCTTTTGAATTTGCAATCACTGATGTTGTCAAATTGTCTTGGGCTGATTGAGTTGCCTCCTAAAATTAGAAAACTCGTCAACTTGCGTCATCTGGATATTTCTGAAACAAAACTAGAAGGGATGCCAACAGGAATTAATAGACTAAAAAATCTTCGAAGATTGACTACTTTTGTTGTTGGCAAGCATGGTGGTGCAAGAATTGTGGAGTTACAGGACCTATCACACCTGCAGGGAGCACTCTCCATTTTAAACTTGCAGAATGTGGTGTATTCTATGATGCTTTAGAGGCTAATTTGAAGAATAAGAAAGATCTCGATGAGTTGGTGTTTGTGTGGGATCCTAATGGAGTGGTTGGTGATTCAGAGAATCAAACTAGAGTTCTTGAACAGCTTCGACCTCATAACAAGGTGAAAAGGCTCAGCGTTGAATACTACAACGGTGCAGAATTTCCAAATTGGTTAGGAGATATTTCATTCTTGAATTTAGTTTTCTTACAGCTTAAAAGTTGTACACTTTGCTCATCCTTGCCACCGCTTGGGCAGTTACAGTCACTCAAGGACCTTCTGATTGTGAATATGGATGGAGTGCGAAAGGTTGGTGCAGAGTTCTATGGGAATGATTTTGGTTCAGCTTCATTTAAGCCATTTGGAACCTTAGTGGTCCTACGGTTTGAAGAAATGTTGGAGTGGGAGGAATGGGATTGCTCTGGAGTTGAGTTCCCTTGTCTAAAGGAGCTTTATATGAAGAGATGTCCAAAGCTGAAAGGGGATATACCCACGCGGGTTCCTCTTTTAACAAAACTTGAGATTACTGAATGTGGGCAACTAGTGTCTTCTCTTCCAATGCTTCCATCCATTAATGAATTGCGGTTAAAGAAATGTGATGGTGTGGTGTCTCGAAGTGGTGTCCACCTCGCCTCACTTACTTCGTTGAATGTAAGTAATATTTGTAAAATACCAGTGGAATTGCAGTACCTGCACTCTCTTGAACGGCTGGTCCTTTCTGACTGTCCAGACTTAAATGAATTGCCACCTGTTCTACACAAGCTCACCTCTTTAAAAGACTTGAAAATCAAGGGATGCCCGAGGCTTTCATCTGTTTCAGAGATTGAGCTGCCATCCATGCTGGAATTCCTCACAGTTCAACAATGTGACAGTCTGGAGTCCCTACCAGAGGGATTGGTGCACAACAGCACTCGTCTTCAAGATTTGTCTATCATGCATTGTGGCTCTCTGAGGTCCTTGCCCAGCTGCATTAGTTCATTGGAATCACTTTTTATCCTGGGGTGTGGGAAACTAGAGTTACCCCTCCCACAGGACATGGTTCACAACTTCTATCCCTCCCTTACCCAATTAAGTATACCTGAAATCGACTGTGAGTCTTTCACATCCTTTCCATTAGGCTTTTTCACAAAGCTGTGGGATCTTTCTATCATGAGTTGTACAAATCTGGAGTCCCTTTCCATTCCAGAAGAACTTCACCATGTGGATCTCACATCTCTCAAGCACATCTCCATCTGTCACTGTCCTAATCTGGTGTCTTTCCCACAAGGAGGACTGCCAACTCCCAACCTCGAAAGGCTTTCGATCCTGAATTGTGAGAAGCTTAAGTCACTGCCGCCACAGATGCGCACCCTCCTTACATCCCTTGAAGATTTGTCAATTGTTATATGTCCAGAAATCGACTCGTTTCCAGAAGGGGGTTTGCCAACTAGCCTATCTCAACTTCAAATCTCAGGTTGTTGCAAACTTGTGCAGGGTCGGATGAGGTGGAACTTGCAGACACTTCCTTTTCTTAGAAAAATAATAATAGGAGTAGATGAAGAAGAAAGGCTGGAGTCATTTCCAGAGAAGTGGCTGCTGCCTCCCACTCTTACCACTCTTACAATCTGGGGAGGTGAAAATCTGAAATCCCTGGATAATAAAGGGCTTCAACACCTCACTTCTCTTGAAACTCTGGAGCTTAGGTTCTGCTATAAGCTTAAGCACTTCCCAAAACAGGGGCTGCCCTCCTCCCTCTCTTGTCTTAAAATTAGTGAATGTCCTCTGCTAAAGAAGCGGTGCCAAAGGGATACAGGAGAAGAATGGCCCAAGATTTCTCACATCTCATGTATAGTGTTTGAAGAATTTGATGAGGAAGGTGGTTTCAGGCCATTGGATGTCATCTTACGATAACCTTGCATTGACGCTCTTGCTTTTATCTGCACTCGTTGCTGACCACTTTTTCATTCAGGTACTTTTCTGCTTATATTTTTTATGCAATCAATACACACCAATTTTGTGTTTATCAATGCTCTTGAATTTTAATCCGACCATTCTTCTTCTTCATATTTTAGAAAATAAAAGTCTACAATTAAAATTAAGACTGATTTTTAACACATCAATCGAGAAATCAAGTCAGGGTCTAATTTAAAATTGACACCTTGAAAATTTTCATGAAGATATTTTGTGTTTGGCTTTAATACATGACAATTGCTAACTGCTCGAGGATCAAATTCTATAAGATTTAGGTTTCATTTTAATGCACTTCTATATACTATTTATAAAAGTTAAAAAAAAAAAGCTCAACTATATTTTTTAATTTTTATTAATATTAGACAGTTTGAGTGATTACACAAAAAGAATGAAAAAAGAACTATTTGGGTGATTTTTTTTATGGTTTTGTGATTTGCAATTATTTTTCCATTTTCATAGATTTGGGAAAAGGGTTTAAGACACATGTGAGATGTGGATGTTAATTTCATATTTTAATTAGAAATGGAAACATTTTTTTATAAATTTATTTTCTAAAAACTTTTTTTATCAAAATTTAAAAATAAAAATAAAAACTAGCTACCAAGCATGATTTTCAAAATTGTTTTTAATTTTTTTTTATTTTAAAAACAAAATTTGAAAAGTGGACTCAAACATACTTTACATATGTTATTTTTTATTAAGGAGCATGATATGCATATTTAGCTTAAATTTTGAAAGTTTAAACTTTTAGGAAAATTGATAGTTCGGATATGACTTCAAATTTTATCTATCTCTCCACGTGCAAGTATGGCCCTGCATATGAAGGACCTTCCTTGGGAGGGTGTCAACGAGCATTATACGTATATTGAACTGAAATCCTATAAGCTTAAGCTTTTAGGAAAAATTGATAGTTCAACGTTTTTCATGGTTTTTATTATCCTATTTAATCAAGAACCAATGTATTTGACATTAAAATTTACGACTGAATCTTTTTATATCAATTTTCAAAGAGGGATTGTGGTTGTATTAGACCATATGAATGTATTTGGATGGACTTAAGGAGAAGTGCTTAGGAACGATTCTGCATATCGGATTTCCTCACCAATGTTATTGAAGAGGTTCTTGAACCTTCTGAGTTAATATACTGCTGTTTGTTTTCTGGAAGGTGCAGTGAAACAGAGGGAACAAATGGAAAATCCTGTTTGCTAAGTTCATGCACTCAAATCATCCGTTCACGAATATTGCAGTTCAGACTCTATGGCATATTCAGATGTAATGGAGGGTTCAACAAAATGTGTTCATAGCTGCAGGGGTCCTGTTTTTAGTTAAGTACTCACCACAGCAGCTATTACCACTGAGAGAAATCTAATGTTGCACCATCAGTGATGCTAGACATCAGTTGTGACAGTGCTTCTTGATGCACCACTTTCATTTTTTTTTTTTGCCTGCAGAAAAATGGAAGTGAAATCATAGTAAATAATTATAATTAAGGCCAAATGTTGATTTAAGGGTTCCTTTCAAAAAATTTATTTGTGCCTTATTCAATTATTGGTGCCAATTTTATCCTTTATCGTACTGTAGTTGTGATCAAGTATTGTTGGTGTAGATGTTTTGAGTCATATTATGACATGCTTCACTGTAACCATAGTATTGGTAATGTATTAATGCATAAAGATGATCGGTCTTCCAAATTGGTTCTCTTGAACTTTTGTTTTACTTTGGAATGATATTCCTGTGTTTTGCTTTCACAAACAGCATAATCCTTCTTAAAAAAAAGATTTGATTGGGTTTATGGCAAGAAAATATGTCTCTTAGTATCATAATGATTCAGTTTTGCTTGGTCAATATGCATGCTGCAATGGGACTAAAACAGGGGCATGAACTATGTGGATGCTACAGGCATTGGATGGACTTCTCACTTCTCCTCCCGGTCCTGCATGGCACTCAGGTATGCTCTTTGGCGTGGTTGAAGAGCTCTCTTCTTGTTAGTGGGTTCATTAACTGACTCATATAACTCTTAAGATATAAGCATATCTCATCTTTCTGAAATTATCTGCAGGTGGAAGCTGGATGGACTTTTTTTGGGTTGTTGTCAGTTGTCACTGCATCTGTGACGTGTAATGACTAAAGTGCCCCTCTTCTTTTTTATTATTACATTGGGAGCATGAGTGATATTTTGATTGTATAAGGGTGATCAAGTAATCAAACAAGTAAGCTCAAGCTTTGAGGGTGCGGTAGCCAACTGCACCTCATTTGGGCTTTTTCTGTTTAGGTTTTCTTCATGAATTATTTGCATGTCCAGTATATGTATATGAAAGATGTTTATCAGTGTTTGCTCTGTTCCCATGACATCTTCTTCTGTGGTTATTTTTTAAAGTAGTTTTTTTAAAAAAATAAAAAATAAAGAATAATTTTCAATCAACAAGCTGTTTCAAAAAAAACACAAAAGAAAAATGTGGAGAAATAAAAGATTTTAAAAAAAATTATAAAACGCAAATAATGTATAACGCAACTCTTTCCTTATTTTATTCTAGTATCATCATCTAATATCCAAAATCTTTAAATATTATTTATCCAAATTGTACATGTGTTTTTAGGGATGCAACTTGGACAAGTTAACTCAACCTCACCCAAACCCAATCTAACATTTAGGCAGGCTTGGGTAATCATTTTTAATACTTGGATGGGGCTTAAATTAGATTTTTTCAACTCGAGCCCAATTTAGGTTGAGTTCGAGCTAAGATTCGAACAGTCTAAGTCTAACCCAAACTCAATTTAATGTTTTTATAATATTTATAACATATATTATCTTATATAATAATATGCATTTTCTTTTTCTATTTTTAAGAAAAAATATCAAATTATATTATGTCATATATTTTTTATTTTTTAGAAAAATATATAAATTTATGTGTATTTACTATCTTGAAATTTTGTCTTATTTACTATTTAAAATTAAAAAGTTTTTAAAAATATTAAAATTTGATTTTAAAATATGTAACCCGAACAACATGAACTCAACCCGACCCATTCCAATCTAACCCGATCAATCAGAATCTAACTTAAATAATTCAAACTCAACGCAAGCTTAGAAAAATGAAATTAGGTTGGGCTTGGGTTGAGTACCTCATATTAGAGTTCAGGTTGGATTGAGTTCAGATTGATTGTTTCTTAATTTGGATTGGGTTTGGATTAGTTGTCAACCCGACTAACCTGCCTAGGTTGCAACCTTATGTGTTTTTAAATTTTCATTAATTTTTCTAAATTTTTCATTTAGTAAATAGATACTAAATCAAGTAACATTTCATAGATTGGATTTTCTAATTTATAAAAATAATTTAAAACTGAAAAAATAATTCAATTAATATTAAAAAATTATAAAATTCAAAATCAAATTTAGAAAGTGATAAATCAAAATTAACTATACATATATATAGATTGTTCATTTTTCTAATATTATTATATTTAAAAAGCAATCTTCACCTATTAACTTTAATATTGAGATTGATTTTCAAATATCATATCATTGAAAATTTGAAAATACAATACCATAGACTTTATTATAACACCCTAAAAAAGACTTCATATTATATGAATTTGAGTTTGAGAAGTTAGAATAAAACAAAATTTGTCACACATTACAAGTTAAATTTATATATTTTTTTTTCTTCTTCTCTCTCTTGCTTATTTGAACATCTGGTTATCAGTTGTCAACAAGGTTTGTTTAAAGGACATTTGCGGAGTGCGGACCCATCTCTCTGGCTTTTGCTCACTGCGCTTTCCTAAGCTCCTGATTCCGTTTTCTCTGTTTCTCATCTTCTCCAAAGAAAAAATGTTTGTGGGTGAGGTATTTCTGTCTTCCCTCTTTGAGGTGGTGCTGGACAAGCTGGTGGCTACCCCGCTGTTGGAGTATGCGCGCCGGCAGAAAGTTGAGTCAACACTGGAAGACTGGAGGAAGACTTTGTTGCATCTCCAAGCAGTGGTGAATGATGCAGAGCAGAAGCAGATCAAGGATACAGCAGTGAAGATGTGGCTGGATGATCTCAAAGCTTTGGCTTACGACATTGAAGACGTCCTGGACGAGTTTGATAGCGAAGCTAGGCGGCAAAGTTTGGTGGAAGGATCAGGTCAATCCAGCACCAGTAAGGTACGGAAGCTCATCCCAACTTTTCATTCTAGTGGTGTGAGGTCTAATGACAAGATTCGTAAAAAGATGAAGAAAATCAACCAGGAGTTGGATGCTGTCGTGAAAAGAAAATCTGACCTTCATCTAAGAGAGGGAGTTGGGGGGGTTTCAACTGTGAATGAAGAAAGGTTGACTACTTCTTCGGTAGATGAGTTTGAGGTTTATGGTAGGGATGCCGATAAGGAGAAGATCATGCAGTCATTGCTATCAGATGAAGGACACGGTACTGGTCGTAAAGTTAGGGTGATTCCGATTGTTGGTATGGGTGGGGTGTTAGGAAGTGTCCCAAATTCCTAATTAGTATAGATTCCTTTTTTTTATAAAGAATATTATATAGAATATTTCTAAGTTGAGATATTATTGTAATATTAGACTTCCTTATAAAATAAGGAAGGTTGTTGGAAATATCTCTATAAATATTCTAGGTCATGAGGGGAAAAAGTTATGAGATGGAGATGGGCTTGTAAAGACTATACGAGGTGGATAGAGATGTGAGGAAAAATGGGAGGTACCCGGTGGAGCGAGATGGCTCGTAGTAGGGTATGGATACAAGGAGTGGGGAAACATGGGATGTTTCGGGAACCCAATAGTTGTATCTGGTTCTGTCCTATGTAATATTCTTTATTGTATAGTGGAATCATTCTCTCTCATCCGTGGACGTAGGCATGGTTGGCCGAACCACGTTAAAACCTCGTGTACCGTATGTGTGATTGTTTTTATCTTTGTGTTCTTGAATTAATATTGTTGGCATCAAAGTTTTCGCTGGCACAACAATTGGTATCAGAGCGAGGTTGGGATTGTCTGGGATTTCTTCTGCAAAGTTCAACGTGGTCAAGTTCGATGGATCTGGGAATTTCGGCCTATGGCAGAGGAGAGTTAAAGATCACAGAGCACACAAGATGAAAACAAAAGGAATTTTCACTAAAGGTGGAGTTTATTGTTCTTTCGTGGTGATATGATACAAAAGGTTTGTGTCATGGAGAACTTGAAGATTAACTTCATGGAATTTGGTCCAAGGTGGAGATTGTTAGGAAGTGTCTCAAATTCCTAACAATATAGATTCCTTTTTTGTAAAGAATATTATATAGAATATTTTTGGATTGATATATTATAATAATATTAGACTTCCTTATAGAATAAGGAAGGTTGTTGGAAATATCTCTATAAATATTCTAGGTCATGAGGGGAAAAAGTTATGAGATGGAGATGAGCTTGTAAAGACTATACGAGGTGGATAGAGATGTGAGGAAGAACGGGAGGTACCCGGTGGAGCGAGAGGGCTCGTAGTAGGGTATGGATACAAGGAGTGGGGAAATATGGGATGTTTCGGGAACCCAATAGTTGTATCTGATTCTATCCTCTGTAATATTCTTTATTGTATAGTGGAATCATTCTCTCTCATCCATGGACGTAGGCATGGTTGGCCAAACCACGTTAAAACCTCATGTACTGTATGTGTGATTGTTTTATCTTTGTGTTCTTAAACTAACATTGTTGGCATCAAAGTTTTTGCTGGCACAACAATTGGTATCAGAGCGAGGTTGGGATTGTCTGGGATTTCTTCTGCAAAGTTCGACGTGGTCAAGTTCGATGGATCTGGGAATTTCGGCCTATGGCAGAGGAGGGTTAAAGATCACAGAGCACACAAGATGAAAACAAAAGGAATTTTCACTGAAGGTGGAGTTGATTGTTCTTTCGTGGTGATATGATACAAAAGGTTTGTGTCATGGAGAACTTGAAGATTAACTTCATGGAATTTGGTCCAAGGTGGAGATTGTTAGGAAGTGTCCCAAATTCCTAACAATATAGATTCCTTTTTTTGTAAAGAATATTATATAGAATATTTCTGGATTGATATATTATTATAATATTAGACTTCCTTATAGAATAAGGAAGGTTGTTGGAAATATCTTTATAAATATTCTAGGTCATGAGGGGAAAAAGTTATGAGATGGAGATGGGCTTGTAAAGACTATACGAGGTGGATAGAGATGTGAGGAAGAATGGGAGGTACCCGGTGGAGCGAGATGGCTCGTAGTAGGGTATGGATACAAGGAGTGGGGAAACATGGGATGTTTCGGGAACCCAATAGTTGTATCTGGTTCTGTCCTATGTAATATTCTTTATTGTATAGTGGAATCATTCTCTCTCATCCGTGGACGTAGGCATGGTTGGCCGAACCACGTTAAAACCTCGTGTACCATATGTGTGATTGTTTTTATCTTTGTGTTCTTGAATTAATATTGTTGGCATCAAAGCTTTCGCTGGCACAACATGGCGTTGGTAAAACAACCCTAGCTCAAATGATCTATAATGACGTGAGGGTGAAGGACGAATTCGATTTGAGAGTCTGGGTGTACGTGTATGATCAATTTGATTTGGTTGGTATAACAAGAGCAATTTTAGAATCGGTCTCTGGACATTCATCTGATTCTAAAAACTTACCATTGCTAGAAGATAAGTTGCAGAAAGAACTGAATGGAAAAAGGTTTTTCCTTGTTTTGGATGATGTGTGGAACCAGGACCCTATCCGCTGGAGTAGCTTAAAAAAGACCCTCAGAGCAGGAGCACTAGGCAGTGCGGTACTGCTAACAACTCGCCATGAAGATGTTGCATCAATTATGCGCACTTCTCCTTCTTATCATCTTGGCGAACTGTCAGATGAGCATTGTTGGTCAGTCTTTGCAGATCTTGCCTTTGAAAACATAACTCCAGATGCCCGCCAAAACTTGGAACCTATTGGTAGGCAAATATTCAAGAAATGCAAAGGATTGCCTCTGGCAGCAAAGACGCTCGGAGGTCTACTGCGCTCTAAACACGACGAGAATGCTTGGAAGAATATGTTGAACAGCGAAATATGGGAATTACCGGCGGAACAAAGTAGCATTCTTCCAGTTCTACACTTGAGCTACCATTATCTCCCCTCAACACTGAAACAATGCTTTGCATATTGCTCCATTTTTCCTAAGGATCATGAATTTCAAAAGGAGGAGTTAATTTTGTTATGGGTGGCACAAGGATTAGTGGGTGGCTTGAAAAGGGGGGAGATAATGCAAGAGGTGGGTGAAGCTTGTTTTCACAATCTGTTATCAAGGTCCTTCTTTCAACAATCTGCTCGTGATGAGTCATTGTTTGTGATGCATGACTTGATTCATGATTTAGCACAATTTATATCTGAAAAATTTTGTTTCAGATTGGAAGTTGGAAAGCAAAACCATATTTCAAAGAGGGCTCGGCATTTCTCATACTTCCGTGAGGAATTTGATGTGTCTAAGAAATTTGATCCTCTTCATGAAACTAATAACTTGCGGACCTTCTTGCCACTAGACATGCCTCTTGATGTTTCAACATGCTACTTAGCTGACAAAGTCCTACATAATCTATTGCCAACATTACGATGTTTGCGGGTTCTATCCTTATCTCACTATAATATCACTCACTTGCCTGATTCATTTGGAAATTTAAAGCACCTGCGCTATTTGAACCTTTCTTATACTGCAATAAAAGAATTACCCAAATCAATTGGTACACTTTTGAATTTGCAATCACTAATGTTGTCAAATTGTGGTTTGCTTACGGAGTTGCCATCAGAAATTGGAGAACTCATCAACCTGCGCCATTTTGATATTTCTGAAACAAACATAGAAGGGATGCCAATAGGAATCAATAGGCTAAAAGATCTTCGAAGCTTGACTACTTTTGTTGTTGTGAAGCATGGTGGGGCAAGAATTAGTGAGTTGCGAGATCTTTCATGCCTTGGTAGAACATTCTCTATTATAAACTTGCAGAATATTGTGTATGCTACCGATGCTTTAGAGGCTAATTTGAAGGAAAAGAAAGATGTTGAAGAACTGGTGTTTTCCTGGGATCCTAATGCAATTGTTGGGGATTCAGACAATCAAACAAGAGTGCTTGAATGGCTTCAGCCTCATAACAAGTTGAAAAGGCTCACCATTGGATACTACTGCGGTGAAAATTTTCCAAACTGGTTAGGGGATTCTTCATTCATGTACTTAGTTTCCTTAGAAATTAAAAACTGTAAAAGTTGCTCGTCCTTGCCGTCCCTAGGGCAGTTGAAGTCTCTCAAGTACCTTCGTATTGTGAAGATGGATGGAGTGCGAAAAGTTGGTATGGAGTTCGACAGGAATGGTTCTGGTTCTTCATTTGAGCCATTTGGATCGCTTGTGACTCTTGTATTTCAAGAGATGTTAGATTGGGAGGAATGGGATTGTTCTGGAGTTGAGTTCCCTTGTCTCAAGGAGCTTGGTATCATAGAATGTCCGAAGCTGAAAGGGGATATACCTAAGCACCTTCCTCATTTAAGAAAACTTGAGATTACTAAATGTGTGCAGCTTCCATCAATTGATCAACTGTGGTTAGACAAATTCAAGGATGTGATGCCTCGTAAAATACCAATGGAATTGCAACACCTGCATTCTCTTGTAGAATTATGCCTTGTTGATTGTCCATACTTAATTGAATTGCCACCTGTTCTACACAAGCTCATCTCTTTAAAACGCTTGGTTATCAAGAAATGTCCAAGTCTTTCATCAGTTTCGGAGATGGAGCTGCCATCCGTGCTTGAATTCCTTGAAATAAAAAAATGTAATAGGCTGGAGTCCCTACCAGAGGGAATGATGCAAAGCAATAACTGTCTCCGAAGGTTGATTGTGAAAGGTTGTAGTTCCCTGAGGTCTTTACCCAATGTCACTTCATTGGAGTTTCTTAAAATCAGAAATTGTGGGAAACTAGAGCTACCCGAGATGATGCACAACTGCTACCCTTCCCTTATAACATTGGAGACAAAAAATAGTTGTGATTCACTCACGCTCTTTCGGTTGGGCTCCTTCACAAAGCTTGTGAATCTTTTGTTCATAAAGTGTGCAAATCTGGAGGCCATTCACATTCCAGATGGACTTCACCATGTGGATCTCACATCTCTCCAAGTCATTGCGATCTGGGGTTGCCCTAATCTGGTGTCTTTTCCACAAGGAGGATTGCCAACTCCGAACCTCAGAGTGCTTTGGATCGACAATTGCAAGAAGCTTAAATCACTGCCCCAACAAATGTACACCCTCATCACATCCCTTCAAGATTTGAGAATAGTTGAATGTCCAGAAATTGATTCGTTTCCACAAGGGGGTTTGCCAACTAGTTTATCTCGACTTTACATCTCAGATTGCTACAAACTCATGCAGCACCGGATGGAATGGGGCTTACAAACACTTCCCTCTCTTAGAAAATTGGAAATTGAAGGTAGCGATGAAGAAGGAAACTTGGAGTCATTTCCGGAGAAGTGGCTGCTGCCCTCCACTCTTTCCTTTGTTGGAATTTATGGTTTTCCAAATCTGAAATCCCTTGATAATATGGGGCTTCACGACCTCGACTCTCTTGAAACTCTGGAGATTCGAGGCTGTACAATGCTCAAGTCCTTTCCAAAACAGGGGCTGCCCTACTCCCTTTCATGTATTAAAATTAGGAACTGCCCTCTGCTAAAGAAGCGGTGCCAAAGGGATAAAGGGAAGGAATGGCCCAAGATTTTTCACATCCCCAGCATTGTGTTGGAAGAATATGAGTCATCAAAGGAAGTAATCTTGTCTTGAGGCCCTTGCATTCATGCTCTTGCTTTTCTTTGCAATTATTGATTGGGATTCAGGTACATCCTGCCTTTACCATTTACCAATTCCATGTTAGTCTCCAAGTTTTATAACTGTTCCACATTGAGCTGTCTGATGGTGTTTAAATATGCTCTTTTTTTTTTTTTTTTCTTTTCTTTTTAATAATTCTTTACAATGAAGATTGAGTTTTAAGACATCAATTCTAGGAATCAACTGGAGGTAAGGTAGATATTTCTAGTAGATATTTTAGTTTGTAATATAATACAAAATATAACTTTGGATTTTCTTATTTCTTGTAAAAGAAATTTTGTTATCAGTTTCTTAAAACAAACAAAAAAAAAAAAAAAAGGAAAAAATGGTTATGAATGTGATTTTCAAAATTTTAATTTTAAAAACAAAAGTGCAACCAAATACATCCTTAATTTTTATTTTATTTTTTTTATGTTTTGTATTATTTCTATTGAATGAGAAACATTGTATTTGACTTTGTGAATATCAAAATGTCTTTTAGGGTTAGTTTTCAATTAACAATTGTGGTATGGTAGGAATATATGCTATTTCTCACCATTTTGCTTTCCTCTTCATTGGCACATCTAATTTTCACCAATGCTATTGAAGTGAATGTTGTTGCATATTTGGAGTCCCATTTGATAGTGCTTCTAGTATAAAAAGCGTTTGTGAAGAAAAAATAGATGTTTGGCAAAATTTTGAGAGCACTTTTAGTGCTTCCTAGAGAAGCATTTTATAAGCAAGTCCTATAAAAATACTTTTGGATAGAACACTTCTACTAAAAGTACTTCAAGTAGAAGCATTGTCAAACACACTCTTAATAACATATGTATAGATAAAATTACTTCAATTTAAGGAAAAGAAAATATAGGAGAAAAACATAAAAAAGAAAACAGCAAGAAAAATTTATGAAAATTTTCTATTCTTTAAAAGGGTCCATGGAAAAGATGAGGGGAAGAAAACTAAATTGTTAAATAATTGTTTATCTCAAACTTTTTTCACATTTCAAGGAAAAATAGAGAGGAAATTTTTTTAGCTTTTTCCCTTGTCTTTTCCTTAATATTTTTTGTTTTTTATATTTTTCTATGATATTCAGACATAAGAAAATTATTTTCGTTATCATTTTTTTTTCTTTAGCACTGTCCAAGAATCAAAGTGTAACAATTTTCTTTATCATTCTATATATCTAGAAGTATCCTTTGCTGAAAAAGTGGTGCCAAAGGGATAAAGGGCAAGTATGACCCAAGATTTTTCACATCCTGAGCATTTTGTTTGAAGAAGAGTAGATTTATCTAGATGAGTCATCTTATGACGAGGTCATCTTATCATGAGGCCCTTGCATCCAAGCTCTTAGCTTTTCTTTGCACTCATGGTTGCCTAATTATTCATTCAGGTACTTTCTCCTTTCATTTTTGCTGCAATAAGTATACAACAATTTTGTGTTTCATTCTCATTTATCAATTCCATGTCATTGTAATAAGGCTATATATTTTAGGATTTTTTTTTCCAAGTAATTGCATAATATTAGCATTTTTCTACACTGTGTGGTCCTTCATAGTTATATCTGTGTAACTACTAAACATTTCAATTAAGAAATAATGAAACAGTAACACAAATAGGAGCAACAAAGTGTTATGTTCATTTAAGGCTTCATCTCATGAAAATTTGTTAGTTTTGTTCAGTATGTGGCTCCAACCCATCCCTTGTCTGGTATTGTACTTGCGATCAACCACTGTTATTCTGTAATATCCTCTAATACACCTCTGTGTATACTAATCCATACTCATTTCCAATTTGATTCCCTACATATATATATATATATAAATATCTATTTTTACTTGTGAAATTTGGAAATACTCTCCTCTTAGAAAGATATTTAATTTGGTACATTAGTCCTCTTCCTTGACTTCAGTTCTACTTTAAGGAAATTCTGTATATTAGAATATCAATCTTGTTGCTGCATCTCATTAGTTGGGTGCTTGGGATGATTAAGTTTTGTAGCTAGCATCAAGTTTCTTGAATATGGCTTTGAATCAAAATTTAGTAATGCTAGGATTTTGCCCCATTTATAGTTTATATGCTCATTTTGAGGCCAACTTAGATAACGCATGGACATTACTACAGAACTATGGAGGTGTATCCCAGAATTACAATTGTTTACTTCATTTGCATTTGCATGTCTTTGTGGAATCACAAAGACATTGAATTTAGTGACTTATATTTTGTTTTTATTTTTATTTTTTTGAGTTGCCAATGGGTTTTGAACATGTAACTGCAGTTGTGGATATGCTTATTTCTAGGTTATTTTGGAGTTGACGTGGAATCACAAAGATATGGAACCATATGGATGCTACAGGCATTGGATAGACTTCTCACTTCTTCTCCATCTTGCATGGCACTCAGGCATGGTCTTTTGCACTGGAAGAGCTTAGGCACGGGGGAAGAACTCTCTTGTTAGTGGGTTCATTAACTGACTAATAATGGTAAGAAATAAACATATTTCATGCATCATATCTCATATCTTTCTGAAATTATCTGCAGGTGGAAGTTGGATGAACATTTTTTTCTGTCGATTTGAGAACATTCTGCAGACAGATTTCTGCTACCTTCCTAAGTTCTGTTGTTGCTATAAAACCATGCAAGTAGCTTCTACTTTTGGTAACTTCACATGAGACTAAGTTTAATGAAGGTATTGAAAAATATTTTGGGTTTCAACCCTATCACTGCATTAATAACATCTCAATCAAATGAAATCTAAAACATAAAATAATATGTTTTGCTACTTTAATTGATCTACGTTGCTGGAGTTTTATGCCCTACTTTGTGCTGCAGGGGACCAAAACATTCTTCCTGTCACTTGAAGAAGCCCAAACAGAGTTACCCTAATAAGGTAGGGAAATTGGAGTTTTGAATGGGTTGCGAACTCTGTTATGCAACATAAAATCCTCACCTTTCTGAATCTGCTATGCCTTTTTATGTTGTTAATATGCCTTTTGTGTGGATGCATATTTACAGGATGTGGATGAGTGGAAATCTTGGTCCTCAAAAGTGTTGCAGATCACAAACACCTAGAACTAATCAAGTGTGAAGGAAAGCAGAAGAAGCTATACTCCTACGTGTGAAGAGGTTAGCAAGGCAGGACACCAGTTCATATGTCAACTGAAGTGGCCAATGTCATTGCTAGTATGGCATGCTACCTCATGTGTCTTCAACCTCTGCAGCTGTTGGAACTTGATGCAGATTTCTCATCTTATGGACAAACTTTCTCTTCTCTTGACACCGCAACTATTTGCATGTCTGGTTCGTTAGTTTCTCTTCTGCTGAAACTCATGCGATCTGTGAGTCTCTCACATCCTTTCCATTTGACTTTTTCACAAAGCTGAGGGATCTTTCCATCATGAGTTGTTCCAATCTAGAGTCCCTTTCCATTCCAAATGGACCTCACCACGTGGATCTCACATCCCTGAAGAACAGCTTCATCTTTCATTTCCCTAATCTGCTGTCTGTCCACAAGGATTGTCAACTCCCAACCTCGAAAGGCTTTGGATCATTAATTGCAAAAAGCTTAAGTCACTGACCCCACAGATGTACAGCCTCCATAAATCCCTTGAAGATTTGTCAATTGTTATATGTCCAGAAATTGATTCATTTCCAGAAAGGGGTTTTGCCAAGTAGCCTATCTTAACTTCAAATCTCAGGTTGCAGCGAACTTGTGGAGGGTCGGATGAGGTGGGACTAGCAGACACTTCCTTTTCTTAGACAAATAGAAATAGGAGTAGATAAAAAAGAAAACCTGGAGTCATTTCCAGAGAAGTGGCTGCTCCCTCCCACTCTTACCACTCTTACCATCTGGGGAGGTGAAAATCTGAAATCCCTGGATGACAAAGCGCTTCAACGCCTCACTTCTCTTGAAACTCCGGTGATTAGGTCCTGCCATAAGCTTAAGCACTTACCAAAACAGGGGCTGCCCTCCTCCCTTTCGTCTTAAAAATAATGAATGTCCTCTGCTGAGGAAGGGGTGCCAAAGGGATAAAGGGAAAGAATGGCCCAAGATTTCTCACATCTCATGTGTAGTGTTTGAAGAATCTATTGAGCAAGGTCGTCTCAGGCCATTGGATGTCATGATAACCTTGCATCGAAGCTCTTGCTCTTACCTGCCCCCATTGCTGGCCACTTATTCATTCAGGTACTTTTCTGCTTATATTTTTGCTGCAATCAATACACACCAATTTTATGTTTATCAATGCTCTAGAATTGAATTTTAATCCGACCGTTATTCTTCTTCCTCTTCTTTTATAAATAATTGTGTACAATTAAAAAATTGAGATTGATTTTTAACACATCAATCAAGAAATCAAGTCAGGGCATACTTTCAAATTGACACCTTGAAAATTTTCATGAAGATATTTTGTGTTTGGCTCTAATACATGACAATTGCTAACTGCTTGAGGATCAAATTCTATGCTATTTAGATTTCATTTTAATGCACTTCTATATACCATTTATAAAAGTTAAAAAATAAATAAAATCAACTGTATTTTTAATTTTTATACAACAATTTCAATAGGTAAAGTGATTATACAAAAAGAACGAAAAAAAACTCTTTGGGTGATTTTTTTTTATTATTATTATTTTTTTTTTATGGTTTTGTGATTTGCTATTATTTTTCCATTTTCCATGTGGGTGTTAATTTCATATTCTAATTAGAAATTGAAACATTTTTTACAGATTTATTTATTCTTTAAATTTTGTCATCAAAATTTTAAAATTAAAAAATAAAAGTAAAAACAAGCTAGACATGATTTTCAAATTTTTTATTTTAAAAACAAAAATTAAATGGTGGAATCAAGCATACTTTAAATATGTTATTTTTTTGTTAAGGAACATATGTATAATGAACCAAAATCGTATAAGCTTAAGTTTTTAGAAAAATTGATAATTTGGTGTTTTTCATGACTTTCATTTTCCTATTCAATTGAGAACCACTGTATTTGACATTATAAATTTATGACTAAATCTTTTTATGTTAATTTTCAAAGAGGGATTGTGATTGTATTGCAGCATGTCTATATATTTGGATGGGCTTAAGAAGAAGTGCGTTCGGATTTCCTCACTAATCTTATTGAAGAGGTTCTTGAACCTTCTTAGTTAATATCATGGTTTTAAAATCCAGACCGATGGAATGGTTTCAATCCAGTTCGGTGAATTGGACCAAAAGATAGTTGAATCGGAATCGGATCAGGATAGGTGAACCGGCGATCTGATTGATGAATCGGTTCTCTTTGAATCGAACGGTTCAACCATTTTTTTTTTTAACAACATCAAAACGACGTTTATTTGATGCTTCTGGAATCAAAATGATGTCATTTTGATGACTGTAAAAACATCTTTTCCCCAGTTTCCGCGCCCCCCCAACAATCCATGCAAAGCTCCGCCCACGCCTACCATTGACAGACCCCCTTGCTCCCAAAGCAAACCAATCTTTGCTCCTGTTGCCCCCTCCCGTTTTCTGGAATCATCTCCATTATTATTTAATATTTATTTTATTTTATATTTGTTTTTTTTATTTTATGATTTTTAAAATTTGTGATTTTAATGTAAATATAATTTTAAATAAATTTTTTATTTTAAAATAAGTTTTTGATTTAAAAATAAATTTTAAATTTTCTAATTTTAAATTAAAATTTTGATTTTAATTTTAATTTCTAATTTAGAACTAGTTTTCTTATTTTCAAATAATTTTATGATTTTCAAATAAAATTTTAATTTTTAAATAATATATAAATTATATTATTTTAATTTATATAATTATTTTTTATTTTAATAATATATAAATTATATATTTATGACGTCACCGATTTGACTGTGATTGCCGATTCGAGTAATAAATTGTAAGTCAATAATTTTTTTAGTTCAATGGCCGTTCAAGTTTTAAAAACATTAGTTAATATATTGCTGTTTGTTTTCTGGAAGGTGCAGTGAAACAGAGGGAACAAATGGAAAATCCTGTTCCGAAAAGTTTATGTAGTCAAATCATCAATCACAAATATTACAATTCAGACTCTTTGGCATGTTCAGATGTAATGGAGGGTTCAATAAAATGTGTTCATAGCTGCAGGGTCCTGTTTTCAGATAAGTACTACCGGTGTCTTTACCCCTGAAAGAAATCTAATGTTGCACCATCAGTAATGCTAGATATCAGTTGGGACACTGTTTCTTGGCAAGAAAATATGTCTTTTAGTATCATAATCATTCTGTTTTGCTTAGTCAATATGCATGCTGCAATGGGACAAAAACAGAGGCATGAACCATGTGGATGCTACAGGCATTGGATAGACTTCTCACTTCTCCTCCCTGTCCTGCATGGCACTCAGGTATGCTCTTTAGCATGGTAGAAGAGCTCTCTTCTTGTTAGTGGGTGCATTTACGGACTTGTATAACTGTAAGAAATAAACACATCTCATATCTTTCTGAAATTATCTGCAGGTGGAAGCTGGATGAACATTTTTTTTTTTGGGTTGTTGCGACTGCATCTCTGATGTGTAATGACTAAAGTGCCCCTCTTCTTTTTCATTCTTGCATTGGGAGCAAGAGTGATATTTCGATTGTTCAAGGGTTATCAAGTAATCAAACAAGTAAGCTCAAGCTTTGAGAGTGCCGAAGCCAACTGCGTCTCATTTGGGCTTTTGCTGTTTGGGTTTTCTTCATGAATTATTTGCATGTCCAGTATCAGAAGGATGCTTATCAATATCGGCTCTGTTCATAAGGCATCTTCTTCTGTGGTTGTTTTCTAAAAGCACAGCTTTCAAAACTAAAATAAAATAAAAATAATTTTCGGTCAACCAGCTACTTTTAAAAACAAAAGAAAATATAAAAAAAATAAAAGATTTTAAGAAAAATCATAAAATGCAAAACTTTTTTTTTTTTTTTTAATTTTTGCTTCACCACCTAATATTGAAAAATCTTTAAATATTATCTAAGTTATACACATGTTTTAACTTCCCTGAATTCTTTCATTAAGTACATAAATTCTAAATAAGTAACTATGCATACATAAAATTTAGTAATTTATAAAAATAGTTTGAAATTTTAAAACTGATTCAATTAATATTAAAATTAAAGTTATAAATCAATCTAATAAAAATTGGAAAGTGATAGATCAAAACTCATCAAAAATAATTTTACTAATTTCTTCTTTTCATATATATATATATATATATATATATATATATATTTCTAATAATGTTATATTTGAAAATTAATCTTCACTCGCCAAAAGTTAATGTTGAGATTGATTTTCAAATATCATATCATTGAAATTTTGAATATATGATACTTTAGAATTTCTTATAACACCTTTTTTTCCTCTCTTTCTTTTTTATTTTTTATTTTTTTAATAAGTTTTATCATTCTGTAATCTTGCAAGTTATTTAAATGGCTAGTTATCATTAGAGGTGGTAAAGTCTGATATGATTAGTTAATGCGACTCCAATCTAACATGTTTTTCGAAAGTTTTGGTTGAGTATAATTGGATTTGAGTCAAATTCATATTGACATGCATGTATAACCAATTTAATAAATAAGAGTTCTCTCTTTTTTTTACTTTTACATTTTTATAAGTTCTATCATTTCTTGATCTTGCAAGTTATTTGAATTACTAATTATCAATAAGGATAATAAAGTTTGGTACAATTCACTAATACACTTTTTGCGGGTTTGAATTAAATTCGTGTTGACTTGTATAATCCATTTAAATAGATAATTCTCTCTCTTTTACTTTTTTATAAGTTCTATCATTTTTTGATCTTGAAAGTTATTTGAATGGCTAGTTATTATCAAGGGCGACAAAGTTTGATAAGACTCACCAACATGATTCAAACCTAATATGTTTTTTGTGAGTTTGAGTTGTGTAGAATTAGGTTGGGGCAAATTCGTGTTGACAAATAAATAAATAGTTTTTTAGTCAACAAAACATAAATTTGACCTGAATTATCCCATTTAATAATCTTGTTGATTAATCTAATTATAACTTTAAATTATTTAACTCATTTTAAATTTGTTTTAAAATAAATAAGTCTATCTAAAAATATTTAATTGAGACATTAATTATACAAAATTATATAAGATATAACTTAACTTAATTATTAAACATGAAGGTAAGCTAATTATTAAATAGGAAGATCTAACTATTAAATAAATTAAATATGTTATATGATATGTTACTTATTTAATTATTTGATGGTATTTAAATTTATGTTTTTAATATGATTATTATTAGTCTCTAATTTGAGATGATTTATATAGTGGATTACCTAGAATTTAACACTAACAAAGCCAACACACATGAATTCGCACCCATAGTTATAACAAGGTTTATGTAAAGTTCATAACAGGTGGATGAGTTGAAAAAGATTGCATGTTTTGTTAGACAATTCTTATCTATTCAAACTCTTTTTAGCTGTAATCCAATTTTTAAAAGAAATATTTGATTAAAAGGGATGAGATAATTCTCAAATTTTGAATCTAACATTTTCTATATTTTTATTTGAAAAATAATTTATTTTTGAGATAAATGTTATTTATCATTTTAAGTATTTACATGTAGGTTTTTAAAGAAAATGTTATTTAAAAAAAAAAAGAATGATAGAAAAAAAATGTGGTTAAATCTCAAAAATTGGATTTACAAATATTTTTTTAATCAAATAACCCTTTTTAAAATGGTCCTTGGTCAACGCACCCATGTTCTGATGCTCTTTAGGTTTTAAAAATCACTCAATGGTAAATGTTTCTTGATCACAGCACCCACCTTCTAATGCTTCCTGCACCGTTTGATGGGTTTCAAGAGCATCAAATTCAATGCACTGAGAGCATAAAAATGTCAATGGGCATGGGTTGGCCATAGGGTGACTCAATCCTTCTGTCGGTATGACCAATCACTCCATGCCCATGTTGTTAGCTGATATGTCGTCCAGCTCTTCAATTGTGGTACATCACTTTGACCACGTCCTCTATCATCTCACTTCCGCTGCGGTTAAGGAGCACGTTCCACCAACTGCTCAACATGGTGGCAAACATGAAAAACGTGGTTTGATGGGAAGCCACAATTTTTTGTTTTAAATATTGGTCTTGGTCCCAAGCTCCTCTCTCTTGCTGCTGCTTCTTCAGAAATACACCATCTAAAAAGAGATATTAGAGTTTGGAAATCAAGTCTCGCACCAATTACAGAAATCTAAACAATGGCTAGAGGTAAGTATGATCCTAAAGTTTTTCAGAAATGATTTTTATAGTAGAAGTTTTATATGCTTGGATTGATTATATTGCATAAAAATTCTTACATTTGGTATCAGAGCACTTTGAATCTTGCCTCTGCCTTGGTAATGTTTTGCACCAGATTTGTTTACTTGGTAGTTTCTTTCCTGGATGTAAGATACAGTCATACAATATATATATATATATACATTTTTATAAGTTGATCTCTTAGATAACAGAACAAATATTTAGAACCCATTTAATGGAGTCTCGGCAAGCCCGTTTCAGCCAGATTTAGTTGATGATTGAGTGACTTTCAGGAGACATAGTGCTTTTAGTTTCTCTTTTAATCAAATTTTATATATATTTATCCGTTGAATAGGAGTAAAAACATGGGTCCAAGTTCATATACTGGTCCTGTTCTTCCTCCCCAAAGCAAACTTCATTTTCTTTGAAAAGTCTGAGTTTTCTATTACTTTTCCCTCTGCATTTACCGAGGGGCTCGCGGACTCCTAAAGAAGCTAAGCATTAAGGCGTAGGATGGAGGAGTCGGGGCTGCACTCCGGCGGAACCACCCTTCCCATTTTTGCTGACCGTTGACACTGTCGCGGCCAGCCATGTTGATCTGCCCGAAGAGTATAGAGGCTAGCTACTAGTGTTGTAGGCTGCCGGAAAATGTCGTGTTAAAACCGATGCTCTCCGTGCTAGTTGTAACGCTTGCAGAGGGCAAGGAAAACCCAAAAAAATCGAGTTGATTGTGACTGTGAGTCACCCAAAACCTTCCCGGAGCACTGCCAAACCTGCATCATTAAGTTGCAGGCTGTTTTGAGGCCGAGCACGGTGTTGCCATGAGGAGAGGTGCCATTTAATAGGATCTTTCAGTCTCCACCTAACTGTGCGTGGGTGCAGAACCCATGCACCTTGCTGTGGTGCCGGTTCGAGGGAAGGCTGCCACGTGTGGAAGCACCGCGTAAGGCTGGCCTAGCTTGTGATGCAGGCGGCATGAAGGGCACCGCGTGGGGCTGTTCTTGCATATGTTGCAGGCAGCTCCATGGCAATCCAGTGATGGTGCAGTCCACGTAGGTGGCGGCGAGCACGTCGCTACCGGTGATGAAGTAGTCCGAAGGGGTGGCGGAAAATTAGGATGGTGGGTTCAATGAGGTGTTATTAATTTGTTGAACCTAGAGAAAGAATGGGTTTCCACTAAAGCCCACTAAAGTTTTGGGCCTTTAGATAAATTGTTATTGGGCCCATTAGGCTCAATGCATGAGCAGTGGCCCATTTTTGGCAAAATAAGGGGCTTCAAGTATTGGTTCATTGGATGACTATTAAAAATTGGGCCAATTTAGGCCCTTTTTGGCCTGATTTGAATTTTTATTTTATTGGGCATGGAATTGATTGTGTTTTATTTGGATTTAGGCACTCAATCATAATCTGAAACTTTTAAATTATTTTTAAATTATCATGTAAATTTTATATATGCAAAATAAATTATTATATACTGATTTATATGTTTGTATGTATAAAAATTGTAGCCTAAATTAAAGTTGTAGCTTTTAATGCATGCAATTATTGCCTAAATTTGAGTTAGATATATTAAATTTATATCATATAGTTTTAATGTCTAGTGAAACCATATGATTTTAAATAATTAAGGAATAACCACAGCATCCTTAATTATATAAAAATTATGTATTAAGTAAATAGGGATCACATTATGGACATTAATTGTAATTAATTAAATAAATATGATGATTTTACCCCACAGGGATTTCATTATGTTTATATAATTAATTAGGATAAAATATTAAAATTAATTTTTCCTAATTTACCCACAGGAGTTAGGAAGAATTAATTTGATAGGTTTATCATAAAGCCTTTAGATAGAAAATATCAAACTATATTCATAATCAATTTTATAAATTCAGTAAAATAGTTTGATAAAATTTATTATAAAGATAATGAATCTGATTGAATTAAAGATTTAGCCCACAGGCAATTTTTAATAAAATTAGATTCAATTTTAAGGATGTTCTACATTGGTAAAGCATGAATTTATATTAAAGCCTCAAATTTTTAATAAGCTTGTAATTCTTTTGTGCAGTTTTGCCTAGCATATCTGATATTCGTTGTGAGGTTCCCGAACTTAGGGGAAATAACTTTAAGATAGGGAAGGAGAGAATTCTTCTTCAATTAGGGTGCATGGACATAGACTATGCCATAAGGAAAGATAACCCTACCTCATTTGTTTGTTATGAATCTAATATGGTTAATGTAAATACCAACACATGGTGGATTGATTTTGGATCTACAATCCACATTGCAAATTCCTTACAGGGTATGCAAAACCTAAGGAAGCCAGTGACAAGTGAGCAATTCATCTTATCCGGAAACAAGATGAGCTCGCATGTGGAAGCAATAGGGACATGTTATTTAACTTTAAATAGTGGTTTTGTTTTGGAATTGCAAAAGACCTTTTATGTACCAAGTTTCTCACGAAACTTGATTTCAGTTTCTAAACTTGTACCGTTTGGATATTCCTTTCATTTTTCAGAAACATCTTTCAGTCTGATTTATAAATCTGATTGTGTTGGGAATGATATTTTGTCTGATGGTCTTTATTCCATGTTCTTACGAAATGATACCACTCATAATTCATTACATGTCCAAACTGGCATTAAAAGATGTGTTGTAAATGAGGATTCCTCTACATTGTGGCATCAGAGATTAAGTCATATCTCCATAGATAGAATCAAAAGGTTGGTGAATGATGGGGTACTTAGTACTTTAGATTTTACTGACTTTGAGACTTGTGTGGACTGCATTAAGGGAAAGCATACCAACAAGTCAAAGAGAGGTGCTACTAGGAGTTCTGTCATACTAGAGATCATACATACTGATATATGTAGTCTTGACATGGACTCTCATGGTCAGAAATACTTCATCTCTTTCATAGATGATTTCTCACGATACATGTATCTCTACATACTTCATAACAAAAATGAAGCTTTAGATGCCTTTAAAGTTTTTAAGGCAGAAGTAGAGAAACAATGTGGTAAACAAATTAAGATCGTGAGATCAGATAGAGGTGGAAAATATTATGGTAGATACTTGGAAGATGGACAATCACCTGGGCCATTTGCAAAGTTTCTTCAAGAACATGGGATTGTTGCCCAATATACCATGCCTGGTTCTCCAGACCAAAATGGTGTAGCAGAAAGAAGAAACCGAACTTTATTAGACATGGTGAGGAGTATGCTTAGCAGCTCAAAACTTCCCAAATTCTTGTGGACTGAAGCACTTAAGACAGCAATGTATATATTAAACCGAGTTCCAACCAAGGCTATCCCAAAGACGCCTTTTGAGTTATTGAAAGGTTGGAAACCGAGTTTGCGACATATGCGCGTTTGGGGATGCTCGTCTGAAGTGAGAATATATCATCCACAAGAGAAGAAACTGGACCCAAGGACTATTAGTGGGTATTTCATTGGATATGCTGAAAAGTCTAAGGAGTACAGATTTTACTGTCCATCTCACAGCACTAGGATTGTGGAATCGAGAAATGCTAAATTTCTTGAATATGACTTGGTCAGTGGGAGCGATCAATTCAGAAACATAGTTTCTGATATTGATCATACAGAGTCTCAACCTTCCACTTCAAGTGATACATTGTTTATTGTTCACAACACCCCTCAAGTTCAAACGGGTGTAGAACGAACGATCGCTGAAGTTCAACCAGTCATTGAAGTTTCACAAGCTGTTGACAACATTCCAGTAGATCAAGTTGATCAGGAGTTGCCTGACACTTCTGAACAACAAGTTGAACCTCATGCTTCCTCAGAAGATATTGGTGCAACCTTAAGAAGGTGTACTCGAACTAAGAGGTCAGCAATTCCTAGTGATTATGTAGTGTATCTATAAGAATCCGACTACAATATAAGAGCTGAAAATGATCCTAAATTTTTTTCACAAGCCATGAGTTGCAAAGAATCAGAATTGTGGTATAATGCCATGAAGTATGAGATGAGTTCCATGAGGTGCAACAATGTTTGGGACCTTGTTGAGTTGCCTAATGGTGCAAAAGCCATTGGTTGTAAATGGGTTTTTAAGACAAAGAAAGACTCATTAGGCAACATTGAGAGATACAAGGCCAGACTTGTTGCAAAGGGGTTCACTCAGAAAGAAGGAATCGATTACACGGAAACCTTTTCTCCTGTATCTAAGAAAGATTCCTTGCATATTATATTGGCATTAGTAGCCCACTTTGATTTGGAATTGCAACAAATGGATGTGAAAACAACATTTCTTAATGGAGAGCTAGAGGAGAAGGTTTACATGAAACAACCTGAAGGATTCCCCTCTAGTGATGGTGAGCAATTGGTTTGTAAGCTTAAGAAATCCATATACGGTTTAAAACAAGCGTCCCGCCAATGGTATTTAAAATTCCATAACATAGTTTCTTCATTTGGTTTTGTAAAAAATGTTATGGATCAATGCATATACCTTAAGGTTACACTACAAGAAAAAGGGTGATTGTTAACATATATTATCTTTACTTAAAGTGGTATATGTCAATATCTTTTATTTAAATGGGCAACTATGACATATAAAACTTAGTTAAAAGAAATAATGACATATATGAATTCCAGTGATTATTCCATGACTTATGACGATGCAACCTTGACACAGAATTTATAAGTCAATATAAAATTAATATATTCATATGTAAAGGTATCTAAATAAAGGCAATAATGACATATGTGGAATTTGCTAAAATTTTCTTTAATTTATAGTAATACAATCTTGATAGAAAAATTATAAGTCAATATATAGAGTTAAAATATTTTTATGTCAAGGTTGGTAAAAGCTATCTTGACAAATAATTTATAAGTCAATCTAATTTTATTAATAAATCTATCAAGGTTATATTAGTAAATATTGAAAATCTCACTTCTCATTTTTTTTCTTTTAATTCTTTTATTTTTCTTTTAATTCTATCTAGGCCCATTCCCATCTACAAGCAACTTGAAAGAAAATCCTAAGACAATAGGCACCATTAAAAATTTTGTGAAAAGTAAAAATAATTTTTATGAAAATTTATTGAATTAGATATTTATTCGCCATGCAAATATATATCCTTTATAGAGTTTTAATTTTTGTTTTTGTTTTTTTTTTTTTTTTTTTGCATTTTTTATGACATTTATTAAATGATGTAACATGACTTCCTTTTATTTTGTTTATTGTTGCAACCATAATAATGTACGCATGTAAAATGTATGCAGTCAGTGGTCTTTGTCATACATGGACAAATCATTTATAATGATATTTAGATTTAACAATTTGGTGTTATTTGTGCCTAATACTTAAATAGCCTCTGCAACTTGCACCCCAGTTACATAATACCATTTCAGAATTTCTACTAGTAGAGGGACATTTGGTGGGATAATAAAAATTATATGCCTAAATAAATGCTTTTGTGGGCAGTTTAAAGTTGCCCCAAATTATTTGAGTAAATTACAAAATCTCATAAATGCTCCAACGGGACCATTCAACTATAAGTCCTAGAAATGACAACCAAAAAATATGTTTGTCAACCTTCTCATGGGATCATGCAAACATATGAGCCTGAGTTTAGCAGAATACTATAGCAAAAAATGCCGAACCCACAAAATAGAGGGTTATTGGCTACAGATTTAACATTCATGGATTCATCTCAATCCTCCTCAAGCTCCATATTAAGCTCCAAACCCTAATAAACCATCTAATTCAAGAAAAGCTAGAGGAATATTATATTTGCAAACCAGCGCATGTAGAGTTTAGCATGTCAAATGTAGTTGTAAGAAGTCTTAACTAATGTAGGTGAAATTTAGCTAAAATAAAATAAGGGTAAAATTGGCAGAATATAGTCACGTGTCCCTGAAATTTCTCTTGTATTTGGTGTAATAATTATGAACTTTAACTGTCTGTGTGAAATTGATAATCCTTTTAAAAGTAGGAACTAGGAAACCAGTCTCATTTCTTACTTTGGAATGTTCATGTATTATTCATCTCATTATATGCAAACAGTTCTTATTTAATAAAGAAATTCCACGGGGTAGGACATGGGATTGGAAGCTCAATCTGAACACTCATTCAAGGCTTCCACATCTGGTCAAGGGCGGCGCATTGATCTCATTTACAATGACCTGTTTCTTATGAAATACAAATTGTCCACTTACACTTCAAGGCGCTGCATCCTCACACGTACATCACAACACGCCAAAACATGGCCAACTCATACATCTGCATATTATTCTCCAAGGCAAGCTGTCAATAAACACAAGGATCATTGCTAAATTGTATCCCTGTTTCTACGTCCATTGTTTTTGTCTTGGTTTTGCTACCACTGATATGACTTCCAACAATGGAATATCATCTTTCGAAACAATCAGGAGAGAAACAATGGTATTCCCATTTCTCATTAATGGAAGAAACTTTCTGGGTAGTTTCTCCCATTATTTCGGAGGGTTTTTTTTCCATATTCAGGAAGAATGGTGAACGTGTCTGCAAGTTTTGGGAAGCTCCATGTGTGTCCTGGTTTCATCAGAACTGATATGACTGACCATTCCCATGCCCAATCCACCAAACAAATGGGCCCGAGTTGCAAAAGCCCCAACCCCACTTAAAGATCAGCTTTGAGGTGGACCAAGCCAAGCCCAATCCAGAAAATAATTGAACTTGGGTTGCAGCTAGAGCTCTTCCCATAGCCATGGAGTAAAAAATAAAAAAATTCCATTAGAAGTCAAGAATTTTGTGCGACAAAGATAGAAAGTTAGAGAGAGAGTTGAATGGGCCAGCAACCCCCGCTCAATTCCTCAGAGAATGTGGCCTCACAAGTCTTTATAATGATGAGAAGGTTGTTTTGAGTCATACATTTATCCAAATAACCCTAAGAAAAAATTATTTCTAAATCGTAATTATTTTTTTAGATTTTAAACAAAAGGAAACAAGACATGTTGACCACAGATGATGAATTTTGGGTCGAAGTAGCCAGGTCTGTAGAAGGCTAACATGTCCACAAGACTAAGTTCAACATTGGCCTCGTAAATAAAATCATCATTTAATTATTCATATGAGTATCCACAAAGTGCTTGTTCTTACTATTCTCACCATCCTCGTTATCCTTTCCGCAATAGTAGCTTCATTGTACATGTCCTCGTCCTCGTCCATATCTGACACCCTCCTTTCTACTATATTTTCTCCCTTCTTTACGTGTCACTGTCACCCTAATATCAGAAGCTTGACACTTTATGAACTGAAATTTATTTGGATGTTTAAATTGCATCAAAATTAGTGAATATAGATTTAAGCCGAATTCATCATTGCACCAGGAACAATATCAATTAGCATACCCAATAAATTCTTGAGCAACGTCGCTAACGCACAGGTATGGTCGGTCCCCAACGGGTGTTTTTTTTTTTAAAGAAACAACACACACCCCGACACCAGCGTTATTCTTTCTCCTTCTTGACGCCATCGTCGTTCCTATCTGGGCATTCTCGACGCTGGGAGCCGCTGCCGCCATTTCTATCATTGTCCATGTCGTCATCCCCCCCATGACAAACACAAGACCTGACTGCATGACTCCATCGGGTATTTAAAACAATGATATAATTTTTTTTTTCCCTTTTCCAGAAAAACCCACCAAAAAACACCCATAAGCATAAAGCTTGAAATACTCTTTTAATTCAACAATTAATATCTAAAACAAGAGCTGAACAATAGTTGCATGTCGACTTACCTGTGGTGACTTCTGATGGAGTTGACAACTGAGTTCGACATGATGAGCCAAAAAACGTTCGGGTCGGGCCATCCCAGCCACCTCTTCACTGATCATTTGCTGCATATTGAAAGTGCTATGGTGTTCAGTTTGAAGGAAAGAAGAGACGGAATCACAGTGAGGCTGGGAAAATGCTATGGTGTTTAGTTTGAAGGAAAGAAGAGACGGAATCACAGTGAGGCTGGGTGGTGCTGATCAAAACGTGCATGTGCGGAGGGATAAGGAGGGAGAATTTGTTCTTTCATTATTTTGTTAAAGAAGATGTCTGGCTATGTCTACCCTTGTTATATAATTTCTTTCCGATTATTCTCAGGCGCTTGTGATAAACCACTAATATAATATAACCAGAATGTCAAGTCAATGTTGTCCTGTTGTCTGATTAATCTGGAGGGATGGTGAGCCTGCACTAGTTACTAGACCGATTGTTTTGCCACTATATTAATCCTTTTGCTACATATAACAGTTGTTAGAATGATTTTCTTGAGAGTACTCAATTCTTGAAGTTTTATTATCAAGTTTAATTATTAATTCTTTATCAGGTTAGTGTTGGCAGCTCAATGAACATTGTTAGTGCATTTCCTACCGGTTTTAGCTTTTGGGACAACTGATAGTTTAATAATTCTATTATTATTATTATTATTTAATTGAGTGGTTGCTAGGTTACCTTTTTGTCACATATCACCCTCAATTTTGGATACCTACGATTTTGTATTCTCCGAACTCTCATTTAGCTCTGGAGCATTTCAGAACTTTAGAGTGCTTGGAGGAGTTTTCTAGATGCTTTTGCAGATTTTAAGGCATTTATATGCACCATTGAGATGGCAAGCATGGATGGCTATTCATTGTGACAGATGGATTTTGGGCAGCCCAAAGCATGGGCTGTGACAGAAGAAAGACGGTTGATGTGAAGGTGGTAGGGATAGGTTTTTTTGATTGCCTAAAGGATAGGCTGTTGCAGGGTATGGCATGGCCTGACATACTTGTCTTGAGCAACTAAAAATAAGCTTTAAAGAGAGGGTGGTATGGCTCATGGGTTAAGATACGTTTTCAGCCATCTGAAATAGCAAGAAAACACGATTGATGGGTGAGAGAAATGGGAAGCTAGGCTAACTACCTATGGAGACTATTGATGGACGGTTGACGCATGAGATAGATTAAGGTGTGTTTGCCTTGTTTTAAATTATATGAAAGCTAAATATAAATACTTCATAAAAGCATACAAGTTACATTTTTTTTTTTTTTACAAAATTAATTTATTTTATATTTTGATGTGTGAATTTTAATATCATATATGGACTTTACTTATGATTCATGATATCTAAAAATAATAATTATCTTGACATGTTTATTATAAAAAAAATAACACATTTTGTTTTATATTTTAAGACATGATTTAGATAATCATAATAAACTCAAATTTTAATTTTGTTTTTGGTTCATAAAGTATTAAAAGGAGAATTGCTTTGATATATTAATAAACTCAAATCTTTATTTTGATTTAGGATTCTTGTAATGTTAAAAAGGAAAATTATTTTATCATAAAATAAATCTTAGAATATATATTTAATAACTTTAACATATTATTTTTCAATTGAATCATTCAATATATTGATTAATAGCTCAATTTCTATAATTTATAAGATAAAGTTAACAAATTAAAAAAACTTGAATCTTATTAAATTATTTAAAAAAAAAAAAAAAAAAAAAAAAAAAAAACTCATTCCAATTCATTATCAAAACTCTTATTGCAATTCATATTTTTAAAGAAAATGAAATCAATTATTATATTATTTTAAAACATGAATTTATTTGTAAGAATTAAGGTTTTAGAATTCTAAACAAACTTAAATATGTTGTAAACCAATAAAAAAAAAAAAAAAAAAAACAAAGTCCTAAACTAAGAATTAAGGGTAACTACAGACAAAATTGGGATCCACTTAGTCTCTCCAAAATATCTCATTAAAAATCTAAAACTAGTGATCGATATAGTCTTAGTGAACCATCAATAAGAGCTCAAAACAACTCAAAAAATGACTACAATTGCACACTAAAGCGTCGAAGAATATAGGAAAACAATCCTATATGGAATGTGTCAAGAGAACAAAATAGAGGATTTATAATATTCTAAGAAAAAAAACACGTTACCATATACATAATCACTTGGTAAAAAATGTTTTCATTAGGATTATAATTAAAATGCTAATATATAAATTAAATAAGATGTAGAAATTCATTATGTTTCTTATATATTATTGTATTAGGATGGCATATTAAATTATAAATAAGAATTTATTGGAAAACAAATATAAATCGTGTTTAACTAACTATCAAATGAAAACTAGATGGAGCTAAATATAATTTTAAATTATTGTGTTTTCCTTTATTTGTATTTTATGATTTTTGATTTATTTAATCTTTTCGTGTATTTTCTTTTTTTTTAAACAATATGGGCAAAAATTTTCTCTTAAGAATCTCCCTATATTGTTAATGAGAAAACAATTGTATGATAATGATGTTAATTTCTAAAAATAATTTTTAGTTTTTAAAAATGAAACTATAGTTTGAATGGTAGTACTATTAGAAAATATTGTTATGATTGATTAACTTGTCTTATCTCGTAAAACAAAAGGTTCTCTCTCCAAGTACAAGATGTTTATTTTGAGATTAGTTTATTTTTATTTTTTCTTATTTTCTCTCTTTTTAATCTTTTTTTTTGTTTTACGATTCTCTAAGCATAATATGTGTTTGTCTTTACATTTATTATAATAATTATAAGAGATGGATGAATGCACCTCCTTATTTAAATTTTAATTTTGGGTGTTTAATGGTTAAGTTGTAATACCATTATATATTATTTCAGTTCTTCAAAGTACATTGATTTTTCTCATTACCCATTTTAAAAAAAATAGATTAATACAATGAGCTTTAAAATTTCATTTTCATCTTGAATTTTTCAAATGAAATATCGTGTTAAGAAAATTAGGGGAGAGAAAATGGAAGAATATGAAATTAAAAAAAAATTATATTAAAACTTTATAAGTCCTTTTTTGCTATGTTATGTAATTTAAATTTATATATATTTTATATTAGAAAATGTAGTTTTTTTTTAAATATCCTATTATTCGAAATGGTGGTCTTGGTAGTGAGATACTAAATGAATATATATTTACTCAATTCCAAAACTGCAAGAAGCATGACAAAGAGTTCATTGAAAAATAAATTGGACATGTTATCCTCCCAGCCAGCAAGTGTAAAGTCAATGTTAGAGAAGGTTAGGAGCCTTGGAGGTAGTGGAGTCACGTCATCATCATCCTAACTATCAAGTGCTATCAAGTGCTTATCGGCTGCATGACTAATGGGAAGTGGAGAATTGTTATTCTTAATAATTATTTATATAGAATGAGGAAAATTGTTCTCATAATTTGTTTCCTTGTTTTTTTTATCTCTACTAAATCTAAAAATCAAAAGGCCACCCACTTCACTGGCTCGGGCATCAAGAAGCCATTTTTGAAGTTGCCTTCCAGATATCTCTACTAAATCTAAAAATCAAAAGTCCACCCACTTCTTTGACTCGGGCATCAAGAAGCCATTTCTGAAGTTGCCTTCCAGACGAGAGAATCCCTAAAAAGGCCCTTGTTTTCCTCTGCCACTCTCATTGCTCGCAGGTACTAATCTAATCAGGTTATTATTATTATTATTGCAATCCTTGTTTGATTCCCAAGAAAATCCATCCCCCATTCATTTTCGGGGAAGATTCATCCTCCTTTGATTTCCGAGAAAATCCATGCAAAACCGAAAACCAAAAATATTGCTTTTTTTTTGCTCCCTGTGTTTTCTGGATCTGTTCTAGGGGTCTCTTTGCTTTTGTGCCATTGGATTTAAATTTCCTGAACCCTAAATCCACGATTTTTGACCCAGGCTGAAAAACACAACCTTTGCCTGCAAATCATGATAAGCTTACCGAATAGCATCTTATGTTTTTTTTTTTTTTAAAAAAAACGGATAGCTTTTGTATCCTGTGCGTGGGTTGGACTGGTAGGAAATATCGGTAAATTTCCCGAAATATCGATAAAAATACTGATAAATACCGAAATATTGGAGAAATTTTAAAAAAATTATCGAAATTTCTGTGGATCGATAATCGGTGACGAATATTGTGTTGGAGCCGGCCAATAAGCGATATTGCTCTCCGAAATTGTTGGACATTTCAAGCCTTGGTTAAGACTATATATTCAGTTAATTATGTTATTGTTATTACATATAATTGCATCAATTAATAACCAATGTCTAATAATTAAAAACATGTGATTTCAAAGGTGGTGTTTCCATTCCAGCTTTGACTCTTTATAAATATGACTTAAGCTTGAATCTAAATTGATAGAATAAATAAAGTTAATTTTTGTATCTTACATCCTAATAATGACAGAAAGTAAAATCCAAAACTAAGTCACTTTAATTTAAAAGAGATTTCATTTTAATATAAATTCATATAAAATATTTAAATAGATTCAATATAATTCTTATAAATGAGTTAAAATAGTATTTTATTTAGAATTATTATGAAAGCAATGAAAAAACTTTGTATTAAAAAAATATGACAAATTTTATGGTAAAATTATTTATTAATAAAAATGCGTATCTATAAAAAAGATAAACATGAAATATGAAACTTCTAAAATTATTGAAAGAAAAAGATTATAAATAAATATCATAAATAAATTAAAATGGATATTTTATAATTTTAATGTATTTATTACAAAATTCATTATAAAATATTTTATTGCTATGTAATAATGGTCCAAAATTTCCAACCCATTATAGAAATAAAACAAACCTTTCTCAAACTGCATTGGTACTTAATGATGATCTTATTTTTTAGCCTAAAAGTACAATAAGAAACATGAAACCTAGATGAGAAAAAAACAAACAAACAAGGGGAAAAAGAACTAAGAGTTTTAATGGAAATTGGTGATGTTCCTTCTCAAATATCAAAGACTAGTTCAAGTGCCAGTTTCAAAGTATTAAAATTTTAGTATGCATATTTCTAACTCTTCATCTGTTGCACTTTCCTCCATTGATGACTCATTTCCACACTATTTGTTTGCTTTAAAGATATTCAATCTAGGGACATAGGGATTTTTTTTTTTTTTTTTTTCCATCTCCTTCTTCATTCTCTACGCAAAGATCTAAGAGAAGCTTTTACCTATTCCAGCTACTGTTTTTCATTTGATGTTCTATTTGTACGTAGTTAACAAGTTTGTCTGCATCTAAAAAAAGCTTTTGCCTATTCTAGCTATTGTTTTCCCTTTGATGTTCTATTTGTTGTTTAAAAGTTTATCTCCTTGTACCAAAAATGCAGGTCCTCCTAATCATGGGTTAGCTTTTTAATCTCTCAATCACTAAAGGACAATTTCAAGGGACAAGTCTTGTTAAGGTGATTCTTTACTCTCTCCGGTTTCTCTCTCTCTATACTTTGCAATGAAACTCTAACTTCTCAATACTTCATTTTTTTTAAAGGAAAATGAACATAACTAATCAAACTTGCAGTTGAGTTATTAGGTGGTTAGTAGATTTGGTCTAGTGGGTGGGTTTACTTTGGATTTAATTTGATTCCATTGAATGTGAGGTTATTTAATGAGTTACAACTTTTTTTAATGGTATATATATCAAAATCATATGGTCTTCAAGTCTAGAAACCATGTTTGGATGCCATAAAAAGAGCAATGAACTTCATAACTGTTGGGATATTGCCTAAGAAAACTCTCTTTCCTGTTAAATAATCACTTGTGGTATTCAAAACTTTCAGCAATTATATAATGTGGATCAAGTAGAGTTAACCATTCAAAGAAACGAGATCTCTATTGTTTCCAACACTAAAATAGCTTGTATCAAATTGGTGGCTAATTCAACTTGTCAATAACACTAATATATTCTTTGTGTCCTTAAACCTCATAAGAATCAACAACTCTTGTGACCTACTAAATCCAAAAAAAAAAAAATATATGATGTATGATTAGGGATATGCTATGAAAAGACTAAACTCCTTTCATTATGAATTTCCACATTCTTTGACATTTTCTTTTTAAAATATTACTATCTCTAATTTTTTTTTTTTTTTTTCAAGGGACAAAGGCTCATTGTTATTACATATTATTATTATTATTTAACTTGCTCATTAGTATTGTAAAGAATATTGCTTATTTTAGAAACTTAAATGGCCTACATTATCATCTATGTATGGGTTTGCCTGTGAAGTTGATGACTTTATATTTTGAGTATTAACTTCTGTTTTTTTGTTGCCAAGTCTAATTAAATTTCCCTACTCATGAGTTTTCAAGTAAATATATTTCTTTTTTCTTCTACTAGGCAAATAACAAATATGTTAAATGATTTAAATGTATTACATTTTAATGTGTTTAGGATACTTACATAGGATTTAAATAAGTTCATGTATGAAACATTAGAGTTCCCATTCTAGCATCCTTGTATGACAAAAAATTCTCTTATTATATGCTAAGGACATTTAAGTTGTCAAAGAATGAAAATGGTTCATTGATGAACTACTTTGAAGTTGACAACTTCTAAATTTGTCTAGCATGTGAATGAGACTATTTTTTTCTACAAATGATGCTTGAATTGTCCAATTGGACAATATAAGGAAAACATAATATCTTTGAGATTACGCTCTTATGCTTGGTTCATTTTTTAGAAATTTCGACAGTTGTTCCTTTTGTTCTCTGGGTGCATATTTGGACAAGGCTGAATAATATGCCTTCTCCATTTTGTGTACTTGGAGAACTATAGGGAAATGCTGCCGAAATTTTTCTAAAATGAAACCAAACATAATAGTAGTTGACATGTAGGGATTATGTATTCCTATATGGGATAGGAACCACCACCTAAACTAGGAAGTTGGAGATGTTAGAATGCATAAGACATGTAGTATAAGTTGATATTAGTTTAACAAGATAGAATCATGAGAGTTAATTATGTTTCTTGGTTTAATATTTTGATATATAATTTTATTTTAATTTTACAGAAATATGCATAATAAATTATCTTTGACGATTCGAGAGTGAATAAAGACTTAAACAAATGTAAGATATATTTATTTCTTATTTGCATGGTAGCACATCAACTAGATAGGATCATAATTCTATAAGAGAACCACATTTATTACTTTGGTTCAATACCTAATGAAATTAAATGTATTTAATAAGATGAAATATCATGAAGTAATAGGAATTTTAAATTGATAATTTATGGCATTAACTACAATGACATGAATTGAATAAGACAACTTTTATAATTAACTACCCCACTTTCATATACTTGTAGACAACATGGATATATTACATGATGAACCCTTTTGATATATGATACAACATTAACATTTCAAAAGTGTTAAAACAATTGCTTTTGTAGACAAAAAAAAAAAAAAAAAAGGTCTAATGCATGGAGCAAGAGCCCTTACTCTTAACAAGTTGATTCTAATGTTAAAATTCCTCCAATTTAATTCATTGTGTATTTGAATCATAGAATGGATCAAAGTTGGATGTCTAAAGATAGAATGTCAAGGGAGTACGAGGAAGGAGTTGAATACTTCATTAATTTTGCATTAGAACATTGTCCCAATCAAAGTGGAATTCGTTGTCCTTGTATGCGATGTGGAAACTTAATACATCATACACCTAACAAGATTCGGGAACATATGTTTTTCAATGGAATTGACCAGAGTTATTGTAAATGGTATTGGCATGGAGAAGCAGGCCCTACTAGTAGCCAACCAACTGAAATGGCACAACGTTATGACACGATGGATTGTGGTGACGTTGCTAGTACAGTAGAAATGGTTCATGCTATAGAAGATGAGTTTATGACAGACCCAATGTCGTTTAAAAAATTGCTTGAAGATGCTGAAAAACCTTTGTACCCTAGTTGTATAAAGTTCACAAAACTTTCTGCACTAGTTAAATTGTACAATGTGAAGGCACGGTATGGGTGGTCAGATAAAAGCTTTTCAGATTTACTCCAAATATTAGGGGATATGCTCCCGGTCAACAATGAGATGCCCTTATCCATGTATGAGGCAAAAAAAAACATTGAATGCATTAGGGATGGAATACAAAAAGATACATGCATGCCCAAATGATTGCATACTATACAGGAATGAGTTAAATGAAGCATCTTCATGTCCTACTTGTGGAACGTCAAGGTGGAAGGTAAACAAGGTAGGGGCAAGAAACACTAAGAGGATTCCTGCAAAAGTGTTGTGGTATTTCCCACCCATTCCTAGGTTTAAGAGGATGTTTCAATCTCCCAAAATAGCGAAAGACCTAAAATGGCATGCAGAAGGAAGAGAAAATAATGGTAAACTTCGACACCCAGTGGATTCCCCAACATGGCAACTAGTGAACCAAATGTGGCCTGAATTTGCTTCGGATTGTAGGAACCTTAGACTTGCCATTTTAGCAGATGGTATCAATCCTCATAGCTCCATGACCAGTAGGCATAGTTGTTAGCCTGTTCTCACAATAACTTACAACCTTCCCCCTTGGTTATGCATGAAGAGGAAATTTATGATGTTATCTTTACTAATATCAGGACCACGACAACCTGGTAAGGATATCGATGTTTATTTGGCACCATTAGTCGATGATTTGAAAACATTGTGGGAGGTAGGGGTGAAAGCCTATGATGCACATCAACAAGAGTTCTTCACATTAAAGGCTATTTTGTTATGGACGATTAATGATTTCCCTGCATATGGGAACTTGTCTGGTTGCACCGTTAAGGGATATTATGCTTGTCCAATATGTGGTGAAGAAACAAATTCACATTGGCTAAAACATGGGAATAAGAACTCATACACCGGGCATAGAAGATTTCTTCCATGCAACCATCCATTTAGAGAGCAAAAGAAGGCATTTAATGGTGAACAAGAGTTCAGGTTACCTCCAAAAGAACTTACTGGAGATGAAATATTTACAAAGGTTGATATGATTCATAACTCATGGGGGAAAAAAAAAAGGCTAAACAATGTGAATCCTTTGCTAATCCGACAAGTTGCTGGAAAAAGAAGTCTATATTTTTTGAACTTGAATATTGGAGATATTTTTATATCCGACACAACTTGGATGTCATGCACATAGAGAAGAATGTTTGCGAGAGCATCATTGGAACTTTGCTTAACATTCCAGGTAAAACAAAGGATGGAGTAAAGTCTCGACTTGATCTTCTCGAAATGGGCTTAAGGCCTGACTTAGCACCAAGGTTTGGGTTGAAGCGAACTTATCTTCCTCCTGCATGCTATACTCTTAGTAGAAAGGAGAAGAAAATAGTATTGCAGACTTTAGCTAATTTGAAGGTTCCAGAAGGTTATTGTTCAAACTTTAGAAACCTTGTGTCCATGGAAGAGCTAAAGCTTAATGGTCTTAAGTCCCATGATTATCATGCACTTATGCAACAACTACTACCGGTAGCAATAAGATCTGTGTTGCCTAAGCATGTCAGATATGCCATTACAAGATTGTGTTTTTTCTTTAATGCACTTTGTGCAAAGGTGGTGGACGTGTCAAGATTGAATGATATACAACAGGACATAGTGGTGACTTTGTGCTTGCTAGAGAAGTATTTTCCACCTTCCATCTTTGACATCATGCTTCATTTAACAATGCATTTGGTAAGAGAGGTTAGATTATGTGGACCAGTATATATGAGATGGATGTACCCATTTGAAAGGTACATGAAAGTCCTCAAGGGTTATGTTCGAAATCATAATCGTCCAGAAGGGTGCATTGCTGAGTGCTACATCGCAGAGGAAGCCTTAGAGTTTTGTACAGAGTATTTATCGAGCATGGATGCAATTGGGATTCCTTCTAGTATGAAAGATGAATGGAAATGTGGGAAACCATTACTTGGTGGTCGTGCAATAACTATTCATGATTATAAATTGGTGGAGCAAGCACATCATTATGTTCTACAAAATACAACCATTGTACAACCGTTTATTGAGTAAGTGTCATATATGTGAATATATGATTTTAAAACTCTAACTAATGTTTATACAAACCATGACTTGCCTATTTTTCCTTGATAGTGAACATATGAAATATTTGAAGACAAAATATCCTCGTCAATCAAAGAGAGTGAAGTGGCTAGAGGATGAACATGTGCGCACATTTAGTTATTGGCTTAGAAAAAAGGTATGAAACTATTCATACTCCCCTTAAAATTTAATGCTTACAAAATTTAAATTACATTAACTTACATATCATTAATGAACCTTATAGGTTTCAGATGACATAAGTAAGAAAGAACCTATTGAAAAGGAACTTAAGTGGCTTGCGCAAGGACCAAGACAACAAGTTCTTACGTACCCTGGATATATCATTCATGGTTGTCGTTACCACATCAAGAACCGTGATGAGGCACGAGTCAACCAAAATAGTGGTGTTAGTATTGTGGCATCGACCATGCAAATTGCAAGTTCCAAAGATAAGAATCTTGTGCTTGGTGACATGTGTTTTTATGGGATTATCACAGAGATATGGGACCTTGATTATAACATGTTTAACATTTGTGTTTTTAAGTGTGATTGGGTTGATAGCAAGAATGGTGTCAAAGTTGATGAGCTTGGTTTTACATTAGTTGATTTGAGCAAGATAGGACATAAATCAGATCCTTTCATTTTGGCAATGCAAGCCCAACAAGTTTTTTATGTAGAAGATCAAGTTGATCCAAGATGGTCTATTGTATTATCAAGGCCAAAAATGGAGTTGTTTGACATAGAAGGTGATGACAACATAGCCGACAATTGTATGGAGCATCACCCATTTGCAAATGGGATGCCTAATATTAAGTCTTTTGATGAAGTTGAAGATTATGATGAAATTTGTATGCGTACTGATTGTGAGGGGATTTGGATTGAAAATTAAGCTTAATAGTTTTTTTTGGTTGTGATTGTGATTACTAAGTGTATTATATGATTTTTGAGTTATTGTTAATATACAATATGATGCTCAACAATGTTATGTTTTTATTTTATTCTTGTCAAATATATTTTTATTATTATATACTTGCTAAGCTATTCTAAATAAATGTAGTTAGCATCATATTTATATATTTTGAATAGTTTGAACTTTCATTTGAGCTTAATTGATATG
The DNA here is from genome assembly GCA_030254885.1 of Vitis rotundifolia. NCBI lineage: Eukaryota > Viridiplantae > Streptophyta > Magnoliopsida > Vitales > Vitaceae > Vitis > Vitis rotundifolia. Next base: position 19,941,856 of record CM058163.1, on the reverse strand, counting down.
TAGTTAAATAAATGTTGCTTATATGTTGATATTGTATGTTTAATTTAAGATTAGACAAGATAAAATCATTACTCACTTATTTCATATTGATTCAACTTTTAAATAATTTAAGGGGTAATTGCATTGAAGGTTTCCATAGATTTGAATTAAAAACTTTAAATCAAAGTGTTAAACTACGTACTATGCAAAACAAAACAAAAGGTTTTATGGGAAGATAGATTGAATCCACCAACCCATAATGAACCGGTTTGAAACCTTAATAAATAACATATATGAATTAACTGTAAACATAATAACAACCTACCTTATATGAAGTTGATCTTCGTTAGGAGTTATCTAACAATGGAAAAATATGTTTTAATTGATAGTTGAATATTCTTATTTCCAACTGAAACAGTGTATGAATACCATAATTTTTATTTTCTTGGTCCTTCCTTTTTTTTAGGTCACTTGTTTATGCTAGAGAACAAAACTTTTGAGAGATAATTGATCAAGTTGCAATTTTTGTGTAATTGAATAACATTAGTTTTAAAAAATTCAAATAAAGTTTCATTAATGTGAATTTGGTGGATTTTTGACTTTATGTGAATTTAGAGAAAATCTTCTTCAATTTATTTTACTTCAACGAATGTAGTCTTTGGTTTGTTATTGTTAACTATTAGTGACATTACTCCATCCTCAATATTGTGTAAGTGAAGCCATGTATCCTAGAATCATTAAAGTTAAGGCAACCACATCTCATTACATATGATTAATACTTATATGCTTAATAGTAGGAAAATCAAACACCTTGCAATGCATCCTCAACCCACACTCTTAAACTTCATTTTATGAGTATTGCATCCTAACTAGAAACATGCATTCCAATTAGGACCTTATAACAGTAGTGACTAAAATAGATGTAATTTAACTAAGCTATAATGGTAAAATGTGTGTGTGTGTGTGTGTTTATAAGATAAGTCATGGTAATTTTCTTTAAACTTGATGATATGTTGTTGTTGAGGTTTAGCAATAGATTAGCCTATTAATTTTATGCATATTTCATAATCAACATTTAAGATTAATTTTCATGTATTGCAAAGTTTGTACAACAATGATTTATTCATACTTATAAAATCATTTCGTAACTAATTTCTTTAGATTTAGTTGAGATACATTTTCAAGTGTTGTTTATTATTGCCTAATTCTGAATTATTTGGGAACTTGGGAGAAAAGTGCTACATTTTTACGGATGGCTCCACCAAGAAGAGATAAAAAGCAGGTAACTATTAAAATATCATGTTTTACTTTTGAATGTAAGATATATATATATATGTATGTATTATGAGATTAATCATATTCTTTTGATTGTCATGTAGATGGATGAAAAGGAAGGAAAACAGAAGATTACTTCACCAAAAAGGTTAAGAGGCCCAACTTTAAAACCTGAAATTGCTAAAAAGAGAAGTGAAGGACTGAAAATTGACATTCAATATAATGATGATGGTGAGGGAGTGGGTGAGGGATATGTACAGCTTGTATCATACATGGGTGTGTTAGCACGAACCATGGTGCCAGTTTATCATACTGATTGGAGAGTAGTGCCTGTGGAATTGAAGGAGAAATTATGGGATTGCGTTAAGGTATATAGAAATCTATTGAAATTATTTTTCTATATTTTGTGCAGACTAACATGATTATTAAATAATCAAGATCTTCTTATGTAGTAATCTAATGAAATTATTTTCCTTTATTTTGTGTAAATAATCAAGATCTTATATTTTAGGGTGCATTCTTGGTTGATGAGAATAGCAAAAACAACGTCATATCATCCATTGGGACTAGCTTTAGGTCATTCAGGCACAGATTGACAAAAGAGTATATCCTGCCTTATAAGGATAAGCCCGAGTATCTTTTGCAGCCACCAACTGAATATAATTACATTCCAATTGAAGACTGGAGAAAGTTAGTGGCTAATAGGTTGTCAAAAGAGTTTCAAGTTAAATCAAAAAAAGGAAAAGAAAGGAGGGCAAAATACGTTTATATTCATCGAGTGAGTAGGAAAGGATATGCAGGACTTCAAGAAGAATTGGTAAGTTGAATTAGTATATTTTATTTTGTTGGACATTTACTTTTGTAAAGTTTAATTACTTCACTTTTTTGTTTTTTGATAGATGCAAAAGACAGGTTCGAGGAAACCTATTGATAGATGGGTCTTGTGGAAGCTAACAAGATTGAAAAAAGGTGAATATGATGATGTTACGAGGCCTGTAGTGGAAAAGATTGTAAGTTGTCAAACCTATACTTAGTTTTAGTCAATTTCATTTGTTTTTTTTTTTTTATTTAATATGACTTTTAAAGTATCTTATATTTTTTTGGAGGATGAGTTGACAAAGGCTGTTGAGGAAGGGAAGATCACATGTGTTGGCCAAAAGGATATCCTCACTTTAGCATTGGGTACATTAGAGCATCCTGGACGGGTTAGAGGAAAAGGTGGGAAAAAAAAGCCCAAACAATTCTTCAACACACCAAAACCCACAAAAACTCTTGAAGAGGAGGAATGTCAAAGGATGTTAATGGAGAAAGTCAAGAGCTTGGAAGAGGAGATCATTGCTTTGAAAGCTGGAAAAAAAGAACCCCTCACACCTTGCTCTAAAGTGAGCAGCACAAATATAAGGAAACAATTGTTGCAACATGAAGAAATAGGAGGGAAGACTCATGATAGTGCTCATGTGGAGAACCTATCAGCACAAGGGACTCGAAAAGCTTTTCCACTAACTCAGGTATATATGCCTTTTTCTAAGTTAAATTTATAAAAACAATATATAAAACAACTATAATGAAAGACTAAGGATTACAAAATATGTTTTTACAGGTTTATAAATGCAAATTAGCTCTTGAAACTGAAGATAACATTGTTGCATATGGAACTTATTTACGAGATTCACAGATTTCCATTGATGGTGCTGATATATTAGTGGTCATCCTTTACCCTCTTCAACCTAATGCACTTCTTTTATTCCCACTTTCTGAAAACATTAGGACAATAAGGGAGGGTGTTGGATATGAGGTTTTGTGGCCTATTGCATTTGTGATAAATGATGATGATGAGGTGAATAATGTTATACCCAAACTTTCAAAGTTGAGTTATATTTTCCTACACTCTTGGTTTCTTTATTTTTCATTTTAATGTCATGCATCTATTTATGTGTTTAGGATGTTGGCAAGAGGAAGAATAAAATGAAGAAGATACAAGCATCCCCAAAGAAAATCAAATATGAGAATCCTAGAGATGTACAACTGTTTTCTAAAACAGTTTCAGCAATGTTGGAGGGTAAACCGGCACCCAAAGTTGACTTTCCAATCAATGTTTTTGGGATGAAATTTCAAACTTTCCTCTTGACAAGTGAAATGAATGATGTAATTTCTGCAAAAGAGTTGACTATGAATTGCATATGTTTTTATATTTGGTGAGATTTTGTTGTAAATCTTTATATTACATTCATGATATAAATAAGTAGAAGCTGTTTTTTTTTTTTTTTTTTTTTTTTGTTAAGTAATTCTAAATTGGGTGATATTTCATTAGGCGGTTGCATGAACATCTGGATGAGACACTACAGGAGAAAATTATATTTATTCATCCAGGAATGGTGTCCAAGGCTGGAACAATAGCCCCACAAATTGAAAAAAGAGCAAGGTTCATTGCTGATCGCCTAATTGACTCCAAATTGGCAGACTTGGTTTTTCTTCCATATAACCCAAGGTAAGTTGTTAATCATAATTGTTTTTAATTTCTTAGCCTTATAAACGCTATTTATCTAAATTATATGTTAATATATTGTAGGTTTCATTGGGTTTTGGCTGTAATTGACCTCAAATCACAAATAGTCTACTATTTAGACTCGCAATTGCAACAGTCATACCAAGATATAAAAGATATTGTGAACATGTAAGCCTACCATAATTTTAGTTTTCATATCTCAAAATGAACACTAATGTAATCTTATTTTTTGTAGGGGGTTTCGAATTTTTGTATCTCAAAAGAAGAAAGGATCTAAAAAAGAGCTCAAGTGGATGGTTGTTGAGGTTACATTTTTTTTTTCTCCTAAACTTTTTGAAGACTTACCTACATTTAAGTTGCTTTCTTGAATGAAAATTTACTTGATTTTTGAAATGTAAAGATTCTATATGGCTTTCTCTCACATGAATATATACCTATATATATATATATATATGATTTTTCTTAGTTTATAATTGTTTTTGTTATTATTTCCTATTTCTAACTTGAGTTGAGAAGGATACCATATATGTTTGTTTCACTACCTTACGAAAATATAATCTAAATTGCTATGAATACAATGTACTCATATGTCCATTATTCCACTATTAATTAATGAAGTAGTACTAAAAAAGAACAAACCCATTTTTTCATGTGATTGAAAGATTTATGATCCATTTTTACCTTCTACAATTAATATTTCAAGAAATAATAATAGAAACTAGAAGAAAAATAGTAAAATTTTTGTTAAAAATGCATGACTAGAAGACTTTTTTCAATTGTATTATGATGTGGAAGATCAAACCTTAGAAAATTCAAGCATAAAAAAATTAATATATACATAATTAGTCAATTTGAAATATTGGTCATAGGAAGAACAATTATTAAATTTTGATCACTATATCCATAGCATTTACAATCCTTTAGAACAATTTAGATGTGTGTGTGGGTAAGGAAGCAATGGGGATCCTTTAGATAGCTTTGATCATGTTACTTAGGTGTGAGTTGTTCTTTATATCTTTCTTTTAACCTTAGTATGTCTTATATACATCCTATATTTAGTTTAGATGTTTCTTGTAAGGCACAACCTCTCTCTCTCTCTTTCTCTCTTTAATCAAAACTCTTTACTCTTTTATCCATCTTCAATCAAATTGTTCATATGTAAAACATTTATTCCTTATAATTACTAATTGCATTTCTCTTCTATAATGTCAATTTATGAGATGTAACATGAGGTTAATAATACATATTTCCAAATATATTATCGATAATTGCTCTTGAAGCTTGATTGATTTACCTTAATGAAGTCTTCAAAGTCATGATCTTTTCTAAGGGATATTCTCACATAGACAAAAGTTAACTATTATCTTTTTTTAAAGTTAATCACTATTCTTAATAAATATAATTAATCATTACCTTTATCTATTCATTTTTTTTTCTCCATATTTCACATATACATGTTATTGTACATTCTTATATTTTACCTAATTTAACCCTCCAAGTTGTAAACATGGGAGCTTAAGGTATTATGTTAGACATGTATTAAGTATAATTTAGGTGCAAATTTTACTTGAAACTAACATTATGTCATTCATTCTTTTTTTAAATTTAAAATTTGAATGATGAAAAAATTGACCAAATTTATATGATGTCATATTTGATTGTGAAATTTTGTTGCTATAATTTTGCTCATAGGGGCCCAAACAGTTGGATGGTGTCATGTGCGGATATTTTGTCATGCGATACATGCGAGACATAATTGCAAATAGAAGTCTCTTAACATCTCAGGTTTATCTGCCTATGTATTTTCATAAGTACATGAGAACTTATACATATATTTAATGTTTCACAATAACATATTTTCTCTTGTCATATATTTTAGTTTGAAGGAAAAAAAACCTATTCACGAGCTGAGTTAGATGAAGTGAGATATGAATGGGTCTCATTTTTGAGCACTCTTATCTTAGACCAAGTATAGTGGGTATGTTAATTTATAATTTTTTAATAAAATTTCAGACATAAATTTCAATTAATGTTGCATCTTTTCTCTTTGCAAGGTATCGGGTGACATTTGCAGTTGTTGCAATTTTGAGATGACAAGATCATATGTAAGATCTTATTGTCATGCATAGATGCTGAAGTTTTGGATACTTTTGGGTACATACCTATATCTTTTAAAAGATACATCTGATGAAAGTACTAATTCTTGTTTTTTTTTTTTATTATGTATGTTTGTTGGATTCTTTTCGCATAAATTTTGGTACATGTTAATATCATTTTAGTAAAATTTCAAATATAGACTTAAAGTAATGTAGTTTTTTATCTACTTACAAAAAGTTGAATAACATTTGTAGTAGTTGCAATTTTGAGAATACAACATTGACATAGGTTCTTGCTATCATGTATGTAAAGTTGCAATTAGTTTTTTCTTTAATTGGATATTTTTAGGTACATATCTTATCTGTATTTTTTCCCTAAAAGTTCATTGCTAGATTTTTTTTTTTTTTGTTTTTTTTTTTTTTTTATGTATTTTGGTACATGTTTATATCTTTTTAATTAGTAATTTTAAATATAAACATAAACTAATGTTTTTTTCCTTATTTGTAAGAGGTTGGGTGATATTTGCAACATTTAGAATTTTTAGAGTACAAGATTATGCATAAGTTTTTGTCATCATGTATGGCTATTGGATTTTTTGGTAAATATCTATGTCATTTATATATATATATATATATATTTGATAAGAGTACAAGATCATGTATAGTTGCTTGGTATGCCATTAATCAAAGTAATATATTGGGCATGTTTTGGAATAACACCATTTTCCAACATTTCATGTAAAACCACAGTAGATTCTCGGAAAGCAGATTTTTTATTGAGTCCATTAAAAATGTGGTTGTAGGTATCTCGATCAGGAAAAACCCCCAAGGTATTCATAAAATTGAACATATCAAAGGCCTTTCTCATCTTTCCACTGTCACTATACTTATTGATAAGTATATTAAATGTAAACTGATCAGCTAAAGTACCTTCCATTATCATATTTCCCAAAAGCTTAACCCCAAGGTCCGGTATACCTGACTTTGAAAGTCTAAGAATGAGAGAATGGAATGTCAACTTATCAGGGAAAATACCCACCCTCATCATGGTACTGTATAATGTTAAGTAGCTTAACAAACCCTATTTTTCTGAAAACCCATGCAAAAGAATATTATAAGTAGCCAGATTAGGACACACACCCCGCCACCTCATTGTGGAGAAAAAATCATTTGCCTTCATCATTTGACCTCTCCTTGAGCGACTGTCTATAATTGTATTGAATGCAACTGTATCAGGGCATGTACCTTTCTTCATCATCTCTTCAAAGAAATAGAAAGTAGCCTTTGGATGGCCTGCCTTGGAAAGACCATCAACCAAACATGTGTACATAACATGGTTAGGAAACAAGGTTCCCCTTCCCATGGCTGTTCCAAATAGACAAACTGCAGTAACTGCATTGCCCTTCCTACATAACCCAGTCAAAAGACTAGAGAATGTGTAGCTATCAGGCAGCACATTATTCTGGACCATCTTATCAAAGAGGGCCACTGCCTCAGGCAAATTGCCTGATTTACATGTCTCAGCTAGTAATGTATTGTACATAACAGAGTCTATAGCACCAGGAATGTAATGGAGTCTATTCAAGAACTTTTTTGTTTCCACCAAATTTCCCCCCTTGCATAATCCTTTTAGTAGACTTCCATATGTGAAAAAACTTGGATGCTGACCACACCTGATCATGTCATCAAAGAAGGAAAAAGCATTTAAAGGATCCCCAATACTGCCATAGCCATTTATAATACAGTCATATGTGCTGGAGTTAGGAACTAGGCCAATCCTACTCATATGACAAAGAAATTTTTCTGCCTCCCCTAACTTTCCATCTCTACAGAGAGAAGAAACCAACACATTACACGTGAAATGGTCAGCACCATGGCCATTGTAGTTCATGACAACATAAACTTTCACTGCTTCTGTAACATTTTCATGCTGGCAAAAATTGTAAATTAAGGTTGAGTATATGATCTTGTTCAGTACAAGCCTAGATCTATACATCCTACAAATTATCTCTTTTGCACTCTTTATGTTTCCCACTCTGCAAAATCCATTTATGAAGTGATGAATATGTGATAACATCAGGATTTACTACATCCTTGTACATGTTACCCACCAACTGTACAGCTTCATCAAGCATCCCATTTTTGCATAGCCCATCAATTAGCACTGTATAAGCAATATGACCAACAACCATATCATTCACCCTCATCATCTCCAGAAGTCTTTTTGCCAAATCAAACTTTTCATGTTTGCATAACCCAATCAAAAGAGTCCCATAGGTAACTTCATTAAGTCTGAGTCTAGTTGCTTCCATATGATCTAAAAGCCTCAAAGCTTCCTCAAAATCACCCACATGACAATGGCCACCAATCAAAGCATTATAAGTAACACAGTTTGGTGAAAGATCAAACTTTGACATCTCATTAAAAACTTGAGTAGCAACTCCAATCTTTCCCTCTTTAACAAACCCATTAATACGAGTATTATATGTGACTTCATTTGGGGATATCATCTCCTTCCTCATCTTTTTCAACAATAAATAACCTTTTGCACTCCTATGATTTGTACACAAATTATCAATAAACACATTATACGTACAGACATCAGCTTCAATACCTTTACAAATCATATAATCAATCAACTCAATAGCCGCTTTATACCTTCCCTTCTTGCAAGACTAATTGAGCAAAGTATTATAAGTAACTATGGTGGGAACGAAACCATTCGCTTCCATCTGTTTCAAGAGATTGCCAGCTTTCTTAAGCTTCCCGTCAACACATAAACCATTTATCAGTATATTAAAAGTATCAACATTTGGGCAAATTCCCTTATCCGACATTTCCCTAAACAATGACCAAACCAATTTTGTCCTCTTGTCCTTCACCATTGAAGCTAGGATCATGTTACAAGTATATACCGAAGGCTTAAATCCCACAAGACCCACCAATTCAAATGTCTCCACGGCATAATCAATCATACCCTCCTTTAAATAAACCCGAATTAGAAGGTAAAAAGCTGAAGGAATTGAATTGCAAAGTGGGTATGTGTCCATGAAGGCACCAAAAATGGATTTTGAGCCAATACCCATTTGGCATAAATGTCTCAAAATTGATTTGGCAGAGTCATACATTCTAGCTTTAACAAGGATATGGGCAGTGAGACAATACATATGGGTGAGGTGTTTGAGTTCCAAACCAGGTTGTTTGATGACCCACTTGAGAAATTTCAAAGCTAGCCTTCCATGAACTGGCCTAAGTTGCTTCAACCCATATGCCATGTGATTCAGAGACTCCCAACAGTCAATTGTGAGAATTGTATAGATGTTGTTCTCCGCATCTGAACCTGTTCCCAAAATATTAAAAATTTTAGAAAGAGAAAGGGCCCGATAGAGTAGAAAGAAAGCATTGTGAATACATTTTGATATATTTGAGGACATGCTTATATCTTTTAAAAATTTTCAAACATAAATATAAAGTAATGTTGTTTTTTTTTTTTTTTTTTTTTTTTTACTTGCAAGAGGTTGGGTGGCATTTGTAGCACTTGCAATTTTTAGAGTATAAAATCATGTATAAATTCTTGTTATCATGCATCATTATTTAATTTTTGGTTCTTTTTTAGTAAATATCTTATATATATACACATTTGATAATAGTATAAGATCATGTATACTTGTTAGGTTGTTTGTGGATACATTTTGATATATTTAGGATACATATTTATATCTTTTTAATGAACTTTCAAACACAAATATAAAATAATGTTGTTTTCTTTCATACTTGCAAAAGATTAGGTGACATGTTTAATATACATTGGATGTAGATTTTATGAATAAAAAATGATACATAATCTATCTAAAGTAGATTTTACTTGGCTGTCTTAGTAATGCTACAAAATGAGTTTAACTTGCCTTTTGTTAATCTTGCAGGTTCATAGAAATGTTATCCAACATAAAGGAAAGTGCCACTCTTCCTCTCCATTGAAATGGTGTTCACCATGGAAGGAAAGCTCCTCTCATCAATTAGTTTTTGGTTTGCCAATGCCATAACAAGTTAAGGTTAGCTCCTTGCTAGTGATTAAATTTGAGATTTCAAAATTTTCAAAGATCGTATCAACCTGAATTTGGTTTAGGAGTTGAATGTCTTAGTCCTACATGGTATGCATTTTAAATAACACATCTTGTCTTTCATTTCACATCCATGGATTTGAGGTTGTAAACATGTTATCAAAATCTAAAGCTGCAGTCCTAGAAGTTGTCCCAAACAACAAAGGGCACTCACAACCAAGCAAGTTGAAGAATAATCTTTCAATGCATTTCTCTTTGGTTATTAATGTGTTGTAGTACAAATTAAGGTCATAAGATAAGTACATTATGAATTTTGTATATACAAACAATGGTCTTTGCTGATCTGATAGGATGTCTTATTTGTTGCACACCATCATGTTACTACTACAGATCATTCTTCTTCTCTGTTATAATAAAATAGGATCTCTTTCAAAGATGGAAAGGTCAATTCACCTCAAAACTTTCTTGTTAGTACCCACTTCGAGGTTGTTCATAAAAATCAAATGACTCTCTTCAATCCCCCATTTGTATATGGTTTTCTCACCTTTTGGACTTCAACTGCTTCTCAAGTGCCATCTTCTAAGTAATATATCAAGCAATCTAAATCAGGAACATACCTTGATTCCTTCATATACCCAATCAAATTTTCCAGAACTTGATATATCCCCTCTATTTTGGGGCCCACCTCATCCCTAACAACAAAACTATAGACATGATTTCCTACCTCGACCCAACTCCTACCAGTCTCCTTCTTATTTCCCATTCTTTTCATCAACTTTCTCAGTCTTTCAAACTCCCCCACTTACCATCAGCTGCATATATATTTGATAGCATCACATAAGTCCCTGCCATATTAGGCCTCAGATCCAATATCCTGTGAGTAGCTAATTTTCTGGAATTGGGAAACCTGTGTGCTTTACAAGCTCCAAGAAATGGCCCCCAAACGCACTCATCAGGCTTGAATGGCATGCTCTCTATGAGTTCATAAGCTCCTCAACTTTCCCAGCACGTCCTAGCAAATCCACTTCACAACCATAAATCTCCTGGTCTGGACTAATGTTATAATCACCCACCATTAATTTAAAATATCTCAAGCCTTCATCTACAAGTCCAGCATGACTACAAGCACTAAGAATGCCCATAAACAAGACTCAGTCAGGCTTAATATCTGACCTGACCATCTTGTCAAACAATTCAACAGCCTCTTCTCCATACCCATGAGTCCCATACCCAATCATCATGGTAGTCCAAGAAACCAAATCTCTACGAGACATACCCCCAAAAACTTGGTGTGAATCAGCAATATTTCCACATTTGGAATACATGTCTATAAGGGCATTAGACAAGGCCAAATTCCCATCAAGGCCTCTTTGAATAATCCTCCCATGAATCTGTTGTCCACAATTCAAAAATGCTAAGGTCACGTAGGCAGCCATAATGCTGGTAAATGTGAAGCTAACTAAGATAAGAAGAAATAACATGTAGGATAAATCACTCAAATAGGGTATATCCGAAGTCTCAGAAGAATTTGACATTGGTCGGATAAATTTTATACTTAAACTGAATATAGAATGTCTACCCACCTGGTTTGAGTGAAGATCTAATGTCCCTAAAAGAGAAAGTGCCTCAATCTCTGCTGGTAGCAAAGACAACACGTTATTCTTGAAACTTGAAGCCACAACAACTAGATGAATATCAAATATAAAAAGATTTAAAATGAAAGAAAATCTACGTACACCAAACACTCCCAAATATCTAAATTTTTTTGCAACAAGGAATGAGAATATGACCCCATATAAAACTCTACAAGGGAACAGCAGCCCTTTATTGATGCTGGTATTGATGAAATTCCCGCATAACTCAGATGCACATGTTTCATTAGAAGAGTTGAGAGAAAATAGTTCAGATAAAGGAGTATACTTAAAAACCACTATTAATTCCTCTAAAACTTTACATACATACTGGAAAAACCTTGTAGAGACTAGATTCACTCACTGTTCTGATGAAAGTCAAGATGAATGAGACGTGAAAGCCTTCCAATATTCTCTAGCAAGCCAGTCAACAAGTTTCTTGCTGTGAAAATAGCAAGCAAACACAGTTTTGAGAATACTTTAAGTATATTTAAACAAAGAATCAGATATTGGTGGCATCAGATAAAAGACTATTTACATGTCTCAGTTGGATTGGATCTTTCATATCCCGCGATCAAGGTGTTCCTTGTGATCAAATCCCTTTGATTAATTTCATAGAAATATCTATTTGCTTCAGAGAAACAACTACACCTGCAATACATGTCTAGTATAGAATTCATGACAGGAAGATTGGATTCAAACCCATGTTTAGTCACTGCTACATGCAGTTTTGGACTAATTGAATCGAGTTTCTCACTATGAGTGGAATTGGATGAAAATGAGTGGTAGATAGTAGTCATGAGTGGATACATCTAGTGTTCTAACCTTGGTTTAGAACTATGTTTTCGACTATTTGATAATAGTATAAGATCATGTATACTTGCTAGGTTGTTTGTGGATACATTTTGATATATTTAGGATACATATTTATATCTTTTTAATGAACTTTCAAACACAAATATAAAATAATGTTGTTTTTTTTTCATACTTGCAAAAGATTAGGTGACATGTTTAATATACATTGGATGTAGATATTTTTTCATTGAATTTTTAATAAACTTTAAAAAATAAATATAAAATAATGTTACTTTTTTCTTTCTTGCCAAAGGTTAGGTGACATTTGCAGTGCTGCAGTTTTTAGAGGAGAAGATCACGCATAAATTTTTGTTATCATGTACAGCTACTTGATATTTGGTTATTTTTGGGTAAATATCTATTCTTTTTTCATATATATTTGACAAGATAACAAGATTATATATAGTTGTTAGGTTGTTTGGGAATATATTTGGATACATGTTTATATCCTTTTATTAATCTTTCAAATATAAACATATACTGATTTTTTTTTTCTTACTTGCAGAAGATTTGGTGGCATTTGCAGCAATTACAACACTTTTGATGGCACAAGATCATGGCTACATTATATTTATCATGTATAACTATTGGATTTTTGGGCACATATTTGCCTTTTTTTGGATGTATGTGAGATAATATAAGATTATGCAAGGATATTAAGGTTTTTTTTTGTCAATATATTTGCCTACATGTTCATTTTTTTTTTAAAGTATATTTTATACATTCATGTACTTTATATATATATATATATATATATGTATATATATAGATATAGACACACACACACAACAGGTTCAATTTTGATGCAGATTATATATATATATATATATACACACACACACACAACAGGTTCAATTTTGATGCAGATTATATATATATATATATACACACACACACACAACAGGTTCAATTTTGATGCAGATTATATATATATATATAGACACACACACACAACAGGTTCAATTTTGATGTAGATTATTTGGGCAACAGGTTAGGTTGTTGACATGTTTCATATGCAACCTTGATATGAAATAAAACTATTTCCTTTATATGAATAAAGAAATCTTGACATAAAAGAAATTGTATTCCTTGACATAAGAATAAAAGAACCTTAACATATTAAAAATTCAACTTTGAAAAAAAAAAATAACAAAAAACATCCTTGACATATGTGTAAATTAAATTTAAAAGCATATAAAACAACATTGACATATATCATACTTAAGCTTAACATATATTGAATATAATCTTGACAAAACAATGAGTTAACCTTCACATATGTTTAACCTAACCTTGACTAAAGTGGAAGAAACGTTTTAACATATGTCATATTAATAAGATTCCTACATTGATAGAAATAAGGTCTACTTAACATATGCATATGTCAAGCTAGCTTTTATCATTTCTTGACACTGGCATAGACGACATATGTGAATACTGATCTACCTTAACAGATATACCTTATCTTGACGATGAAAAACTGTCAATGAAGACCTTTTTTCTTGTAGTGTTAGTGGGAGCAAATTTTGTTTTCTTGTTTTATATGTGGATGACATCTTACTTGCAACCAATGATAAGGGTTTACTTCATGAGGTGAAACAATTCCTCTCTAAAAATTTTGACATGAAGGATATGGGTGAGGCATCTTATGTCATTGGCATTAAGATCCATAGAGACAGATTTCAAGGTATCTTAGGTCTGTCTCAGGAAACTTATATCAATAAAGTTTTAGAGAGATTTCGGATGAAGGATTGTTCACCTAGTGTTTCTCCTATAGTGAAGGGTGATAGGTTCAATCTGAACCAATGCCCGAAAAACGATCTTGAGAGGAAACAAATGAAGAACATTCCATATGCTTCTGCAGTCGGAAGCTTGATGTATGCTCAGGTTTGCACAAGGCCTGACATTGCATTTGTTATTGGAATGTTAGGACGATATCAGAGTGACCCAGGTATGGACCACTGGAAAGCTGCAAAGAAAGTGATGAGATATCTTCAAGGAACCAAGGATTACAAGCTTATGTACAGACGAACAAGCAATTTAGAGGTTATTGGCTACTCAGATTCAGACTTTGCTAGCTGTGTTGATTCACGTAAATCAACATCTAGATACATTTTTATATTGGCCGATGGAGCTATATCTTGGAGGAGCGTTAAGCAAACCTTGACTGCTACTTCTACTATGGAAGCTGAGTTCATATCTTGTTTTGAGGCTACTTCACATGGTGTATGGCTTAAGAGTTTCATTTCCGGGCTTAGAGTTATGGATTCAATATCTAGGCCATTGAGTATATATTGCGACAATTCAGCTGCAGTCTTTATGGCGAAGAACAATAAAAGTGGAAGTCGAAGCAAGCACATCGACATTAAGTATCTAGCCATAAGAGAACGTGTTAAAGAAAAGAAAGTGGTTATTGAGCACATTAGCATTGAATTGATGATCGCTGATCCTTTGACTAAGGGCATGCCACCGTTGAAATTCAAGGATCATGTAGTGAACATGGGACTTAGTTCCCTTATGTAGTTTCTATTGTACAAACTCTTATTATGATGTTTTCTCATATTGATGTGCACTTTTATTTAATTTTGAAAAAATTCAACTTCATTGGACCAAGAATGAACATAGGGTTTATTCATTAAGTAATATTGCCACATAAAGTATAATGTTAAGAAATGAGTACACTGTAATACATGGAAGGTAACACTCGTTAAATGGAGGACTTATTGCCATGATTCATGTATTTGTTACTTAATGGGAATAATTGATGGATTGAGATAGGACATTAGGTTAATGGTGTGGACCAAGTGGGAGAATGTTAGCTGATACGTCCTCTAGCTCTTCAATTGTGGTCCATCACTTTGACTATGTCCTCCATCATCACACTTCCGCTGCGATTAAGGAGCACGTTCCACCAACTGCTCAACATGGTGGCAAATATGAAAAACGTGGTTTGATGGAAAGCCACAATTTTTGTTTTAAATATTGTCTTGGTCCCAAGCTCCTCTCTCTTGCTTCTGCTTCTTCAGAAATACACCATCTAAAAAGAGAGATTAGAGTTTGGAAATCAAGTCTCACACCAATTACAGAAATCTAAACAATGGCTGGAGGTAAGTATGATCCTAAAATTTTTTAGAAGTGATTTTTATGGTAGAAGTTTCATATGCTTGGATTGATTATATTGCATAAAACTTCTTACACATGTGACATAAGCACAGGTTTCCAAGTGGAAAGGATTTCACTCTGCAAACCCATCTCTCTGGCCTTCGCTCATTGTGCTTTCCTAAGCTCCTGATTCCATTTTCCAAAGAAAATATGTTTGTGGGTGAGGTATTTCTGTCTTCCCTCTTTGAGGTGGTGCTGAACAAGCTGGTGGCTACCCGACTGTTGGAGTATGCGCGCCGGCAGAAAGTTGAGTGAACACTTGAAGAATGGAGGAAGACTTTGTTGCATCTCCAAACAGTGGTGAATGATGCAGAGCAGAAGCAGATAAGGGACACAGCAGTGAAGATGTGGCTGGATGATCTCAAAGCTTTGGCTTACGACGTTGAAGACGTCCTGGATGAGTTTGATACCGAAGCTTGTCGGCGAAGTTTGGTGGAAGGATCAGGTCAAACCAGCACCAGTAAGGTACGGAAGCTCATCCCAACTTTTCATTCTAGTGGTGTGATGTTTAATAACAAGATTGGTAAAAAGATGAAGAAAATCACCCAGGCGTTAGATGCTGTCGTGAAAAGAAAATCTGATCTTCATCTAAGAGAGGGAGTTGGGGGAGTTTCAACTGTGAATGAAGAAAGGTTGACTACTTCGGTAGATGAGTTTGAGGTTTATGGTAGGAATGCCGATAAGAAGGAGATCACGCAGTTGTTGCTATCTGGTGAAGGACATGGTTCTGGTCATAAAGTACGGGTGATTCCAAATGTTGGTATGGGCGGGGTTGGTAAAACAACCCTAGCTCAAACTATCTATAATGACAAGAGGGTGAAGGACAATTTCGATATCAGAGTCTGGGTGTGCGTGTCTGATCAATTTGATTTGGTTGGAATAACAAGAAAAATTTTATAATCGGTCTCTGGACATTCATTTGATTAAAAAAAACCTACCATTGCTACAAGATAGGTTGCAGAAAGAATTGAATGGAAAAAGGTTTTTCCTTGTTTTGGATGATATGTGGAACGAGGACCCCATCCACTGGAGTAGCTTAGAATAGACTCTCAGAGCAGGAGCACAAGGCAGTGTAGTAATGGTAACCACACGACATGAAGATGTTGCATCAATTATGCGCACGACTCCTTCTCATCATCTTAGTGAACTGTCTGATGAACATTGTTGGTCGCTATTTGCACATCTTGCTTTTGAAAACATAACTCCATATGCCCGCCAAAACTTGGAACCTATTGGTAGGCAAATAATAAAGATATGCAAAGGATTGCCTCTGGCAGCAAAGACGCTTGGAGATCTACTGCGCTCTAAACAAGATGAGAATGCCTGGAAAAATATGCTGAACAACGAAATATGGGATTTACCAACTCAGAAAAGTAGCATTCTTCCAGCTCTACACTTGAGCTACCATTATCTCCCCACAACACTGAAACAATGCTTGGCATATTGTTCCATATTTCCTAAGGATTATGAATTTCAAAAGGAGTTAATTTTGTTATGGGTGGCACAAGGTTTAGTGGGTGACTTGAAGAGAGGAGAGATAATGGAAGAGGTGGGTGAAGCATGTTTTCAAAATCTATTATCAAGGTCGTTCTTTCAACAATCTGCTCGTGATAAGTCATTGTTTGTGATGCATAACTTGATTCATGATTTAGCACAATTTATATCAGAAAAATTTTGTTTGAGATTGGAAGTTGGAAAGCAAAACCATATTTCAAAGAGGACTCGACATTTATCATACATCCACGAGGAATTTGATGTATCCAAGAAATTTGATCCCCTTCATGAAACCAATGATTTGTGGACCTTCTTGCCACTGGGTATGCCTCTGGATGTTTCGATCTGCTACTTAGCTGACAAAGTCCTACATGGTCTGTTGCCAACATTAAGATGTTTGCGGATTCTATCCTTGTCTCATTATAATATCAGTCATTTGCCTGATTCATTTGGAAATTTAAAACATTTGCGCTATATGAACCTTTCTTATACTGCCATTAAAAAATGACCTCAATGAATTGGTACACTTTTGAATTTGCAATCACTGATGTTGTCAAATTGTGGTTCACTTACCGAAATGCCATCAGAAATTGGAGAACTCATCAACCTGCGTCATCTTGATATTTCTAAAACTAATATAGAAGGGATGCCAACAGGAATCAATAGACTAAATGATCTTCGAAGATTGACTACTTTTGTTGTTGTGAAGCATGGTGGGGCAAGAATTAGTGAGTTGCGAGATCTTTCATGCCTTGGTGAAGCACTCTCTATTTTAAATTTGCAGAATGTTGTGTATGCTACTGACACTCTAGAGGCTAATTTGAAGGACAAGAAAGATGTTGAAGACCTGGTGTTTTCCTGGGATCCTAATGCAATTCTTGGGGGTTCAAACAATCAAACAAGAGTGCTCGAATGGCTTCAGCCTCATAACAAGTTGAAAAGGCTCACTATTGGATACTACTGTGGTGTAAAATTTCCAAACTGGTTAGGGGATTCTTCATTCATGAACTTAGTTTCCTTGGAAATTAAGAACTGTAAAAATTGCTCGTCCTTACCACCCCTTGGGCAGTTAAAGTCTCTCAAGGACCTCCGCATTGTAAAGATGGATGGAGTGCAAAAGGTTGGTACAGAGTTCTACATAAATGGTTCTGGTTCTTCATTTAAGCCATTCGGATCCCTAGTGACTCTAGTGTTTCGAGAGGTGTTGGAGTGGGAGTAATGGGTTTGTTCTGAAGTTGAGTTCCCTTGTCTAAAGGAGCTTCATATTGTACAATGTCCAAAGCTGAAAGGAGATGTACCTAAGCATCTTCCTCATTTAACAGAACTTGAGATTACTGAATGTGGGCAGCTGATGGATTCTCCTCCCATGCTTCCATCGATTGATCAGCTGCGGTTAGACAAATCGATGATGCGATATTTAGAAATGCTGTTATCCTCTCTTCACTTGTTTGGATGCAAGTAATATTTGTAAAACACCAGTGGAATTGCAACACCTGCATTCTCTTGTAGAATTGTACCTTGTTGATTGTCGGGACTTAATTGAATTGCCACCCATTCTACACAAGCTCGTCTCTCTAAAACACTTGGTTATCAAGAAATGTCCAAATCTTTCATCAGTATCGGAGATGGAGCTGCCATCCATGCTTGAATACCTTAACATAAAAAAATGTAGGAGTCTGGAGTCCCTACCAGATGGAATGATGCAAAAAAACTAACTTTCTTCGACGTTTGATTATGAAAGGTTGTGGTTCTTTGAGGTCCTTCCCCAATGTCACTTCATTGGAATATCTTGAAATAAAAAACTGTGGGAAAGTAGAGTTACCCCTGTCTCAGGATATCATGATGCACAACTGCTACCCTTCCCTTAGAAACTTTGAGATAAAAAATAGTTGTGATTCTCTCAGGCTCTTTCCGTTGGGCTGCTTCACAAAGCTTGAGCATCTTTGGTTCAGAAAGTATGCAAATCTGGAGGCCCTTTACATTCTAGATGGACTTCACCATGTGGATCTCACATCTCTCCAGCACATTAGCATCTGGGATTGCCCTAATCTGGTGTCTTTTCCACAAGGAGGATTGCCAACTCCTAATCTCAGAGTGCTTTCAATATTCAATTGCGAGAAGCTTAAATCACTGCCCCAACAGATGCACACCCTCATCACATCCCTTCAACGTTTGACAATAGTTGATTGTCCAGAAATGGATTTGTTTCCAGAAGGGGGTTTGCCAACTAGTCTATCTCAACTTTATGTCTCAAGTTGCTACAAACTCATGCAGCGCCAGATGGAGTGGGGCTTACTAACACTTTCCTTTCTTAGAAATTTGGAAATTGGAGGTAGCTATGAACAAGGAAGGTTGGAGTCATTACCGGAGAAGTGGCTGCTGCCCTCCACTCTTTCCTTTCTTGGAATTCATGGTTTTCCAAATCTGAAATCCCTTTATAATAAGGGGCTTCAGGACCTCACCTCTCTTGGAACTCTGGTGATTTCAGAATGTGAAAAGCTCAAGTACTTTCCAAAACAGGGGCTGCCTTCCTCCCTCTCTTGTCTTAAAATTAGGGACTGCCCTCTTCTAAAGAAGCGTTGCCAAAGGGATAAAGGCAAAGAATGGCCCAAGATTTCTCACATCCCTAGCATTGTGTTGGAAGAAGATGAGTCATCTAATGAAGAGTCAATTTCATTTTATGAAGTCATCTTGTCATGAGGCTCTTGCATCCAAGCTCTTGTTTTTCTTTACAAGTATTGATTCAGGTACTTTCCGCTTTTACCATTTACCAATTCCATGTCAGTCTCCAAGTTCTATAACTGCTCCAGATTGAAACACCTTATGGAGTTAATATATATATATATTTTTAATAATTCTTTACAATGAAAATTGAGTTTTAAGTCATCAATTCATCGAGTCAAGTGGAGGTAAGGTAGATATTCCTTATCAAGAAACATTGTATTTGACTTTGTGAATATCAAAATATCTTTTAGGGTTAGTTTTCAAATAACAAGTTGGAATATATGATGTCTGCCATCATTTCGCTTTTGTGATTTGGAAGTTCATCTTCATTGGCACATCTAATTTTCACCATTGATGTCGAAGTGGATGCTGCTGCTCATTTAATAATATATGTATAGATAAAATTGCTTTAGTTTGAGGAAAAGAAAATATTGGAGAAAAATATAAGAATAAGAAATTTTTTTAAAATTTTACTATTCTTTAGAAGGGTCATGGAAAAGATGAGGGGAAGAAAACTAAACTGTTAAATAATCACTTTTCTCAAACTTTTTTTATATTTCTAAAAATAATGGGAAGCAAAATCATTTTGCATTTTCCCTCATCTTTTCCTCAATACTTTTTTCCTTTACATTTTTCCATGATATCCAGACATTGGAAAATCATTTTCTTTATCATTTTTTTTTTCTTTCTTTGTACTTTCCGAGAATCAAAGTGTAATAATTTTCTTTATCATTCTACACCTGGAAGTGTCCTCTACTAAAAACAGTGGTGGCAATAGGATAAAGGGAAAGAATGGCCTACGAGTTTTTATATCCCCAACACTTTGTTTGAAGAGGAGTCAATTTATCGAGATAAGCCATCTTATGATGAGATCATCTTATCATGAGGCCCTAGCATCCAAGCTCTTAGCTTTTCTCTACACTCATGGTTGCCCAATTATTCATTCAGGTTCTTTCTCCTTTCATTTTTGCTGATTCTCATTTGTTAATTCCATGTCATTCTAATGGGGCTATATTTTAGGATTTTTTTTTTCAAGTAATTATACAATTGATGCTTAAAAGATATCCATTCAAGATATAAACCTTGGATATGGTATCCAAATTTTTTCATATGGATTGTTTTTGTTTGAATAATACAAAACAAAGGAAAACAGCTTAAAAATCAATTATATATAGTTTAGCCTATTTTTGAGACCCTATTAGCTTACTATTTTTAAGAATAGAAAACATAAGTGTTTTTCAATTATGTTTTTAATTTTTTATAAATATCACACAAGTTTGGCTGTTTTAGTTTTATTTTTCAGTTTAAAAAGTAAAAGGTTAAAAACATGTTTATAAGTATATAAAAAATTAGTAGAAAAGAGCTCTTATTACATCACGTACTCTGTTTTAAACAATACTCCTTTGTTTTTCATGTTACACCATGAGATGCTTATGAAACTCTTGTTAGATCAGTGCTTACTCTTCTAATCATTTCTTACACATATTACAAATGGAATAAGGGTAAATCACTAATTTTATTTTAATGCCTCTAAAAATTGAAAATGGTCATAGTTAACTACTAAGCTTTTCAATTAAGAAATAATCAAACAGTAACACCAATAGGAACGAGATGGTGCTACGTTCATTTAGGGCTTCATCCCAGGAAAATTTGTTAGTTTTGGTCAATATGTGGCTCCAACCCATCTCTTGTCTGGTATTGTAGTTGTGATCAATCACTGTTGTTCTGTAATATTCTCTGATGCACATCTGAGTATACTAAATTGGTTCTATACTAATGCTCAAAGGTGACCATTTTCCAATTTGATTCCCTTTAATTCCTATGTGTGTGTGTATTATTATAGCAATCTGGTTGCTGCATCTAATTAATTGGATGCTTGTGGTGATTAAGTTTTGTAGCTAGCATGAAGTTTCCTAAATATGTTTTTGAATCCAAATTTAGTGACACTAGGATTTTGCCCCATTTATAGCTTATATGCTTATTTTGTGGCCAACTTAGACTTTCCTACAGAACTATGGAGGTAGTGTATCCCAAAACTATAATTTTGAACTTCTATTGTATTTCCATGCTTTTACTGACGATTTCTCCTTTCAAATAGGTTTTTCACTTTTCCTCTGTCTTGCATGACACTCATGTATGTTGCTTTGCTTGGAAAGAGCTTAGGCATGGTAGAGGGATTCTCTTCTTGGTTGGTGGGTTGATTAAGTGAAAGTAACTAGATGAGAGAAACATCTATCATGAAATCAATTCTCATATGTTTTTTGAAATTGTCTACAGGTTGATGTTGGATGACATTTGAATTTGACCAAAAATGTTCAAAGGTGTGCGCCTCTAAGTCAGGCCACTGAATGAGTTGTTAACAAAATGGGATCTTGGAAAGTAAAGATTCATGTTAACTATCAAACCTAATTGTTAGTTCACATCAAACTGGAGATAAGAGTTTGTTCATTGGACTTCAATGTTGCTGGCTTCTGGTGTAAGATGCAAAGTTCTTGGCTACATGCTGCGATGGCCCCTTTAACAAGCCCAGACAGAGTTACCATGATAAAGTAGGGAAGTTGAAACTTGATACTTAAATTAGATTTACATACTAAAATCATTTTTTTTTAAATGAGTTGTCAACTCTGTTTTGCAACATGAAAACGTGTCCCCCTCCCCCCCTGCTCCCTATTCTCTCTCTCTCTCTCTGGTATACATTTTTAGGTTGTTAAGGTGCCTTTTATGTGGATGTTTGTGTACAGGATACATGGATGTGAGTGGAGATCTGGATTCTCAAAGGTGTTGCAAATGTGGTGCAGAATCACCAATACTAGGAACTATTTGTCTTGCAAATACCTTTTAGCTTAGTTTAAAGAAGTTTGTTACTGTTTTCTTCAATATTGTTTTAATCAACTATTGTTAGCATATGTATCTTGTGTAGTATCATTGCTTCGCTGTAACCATAGTATTGGTAATGCTCTACTGCACAAAGATGATCGGCTTTCCAATTTGATTCTTTTGAAATTCTATTTATGTATGATATTTCTCTTGAATTTCTATTTATGTATGATATCTTTAGAGTGATATTTCAGTGTTTTACTTTTAGAAAGCGGGTAATTCACTCCTTTTAAAAAGGGGTTTAATTAGATATTCGTTTGGAATCTTAGGTGCTGTTGCTTAAGTTGTGCTTTGTTACTTTTAGAAACAGAATTGTCCTTGTTTCCTTCAGTTGTATTTCTATGCTTTCTTTGGTGATTTCTTCTTTCAATTAAGTATCCAGTGGAGCAAATCAAATACTGGACAAAATTTATATCAATAGGTAGATATTTATAGCTATAAATGAAAAAGGTTTAACTATTTCTAGTCCATAAAGCTTAAACATCTCCTCTTTCTTTCCCTTTGTTTCATACACTCTACAAATGTTCATAGCATTTTGATGATATATTTTGGTATTGCTGCTATTAAAACCTATGTCCATCTTCATCTTATGCAGCTTCCTCTATGGCATCACTGAAGAATTTGTAGGAAGCTTTTTTGTTGTATAATAAGATGATTTTTTTATAATTCATCACCATTGATCTTGGAAGCAAATGTCTTTTAGTATCATAATGATTCTGTCTTGCTTGGTCAATATGTATGCTGTAATGGGACTAGGACATCATCCATGTGCCTTTGGAAAGTTGGCATTAAATTCCCAGGCTGCAAACTTTGGGAATTTCAAAGCAAAGCCTATTTAGCGATGCAGAATTGAGTGACTTACTGTTTGTTTTGGTTTTGAGTTGTCAACAAATTTTCAACATGTGACTGTTTGTGGATCCTTATTTCTAGGTTATTTTGGTGCTTGAATGGAGACTGGTGGGTGGAAGTTGATGTTGAATCACAAAGACATGAAAATATATGGATGCTATACTCATTGTATGGACTTTTCACTTCTCTGTCTTGCATGGCACTTGGGTGTGCTATTTTGCATGGGGAGAGCTTAGGCATGGTAGAAAAACAGAATCTAAGGAAGGTACAAATTCATGTCAACTTTCAAACTTTTAGTGGTTCACTTCGAAATCAAGCACAGGATTTTGTTCACTGACAAATTGGATTTCAATATTGCCAGCTTCTGGTGTAAATGCAAATTTCTTGGCTGTCTAATATGCTTTGCTACTTTAATTGATCTTGTTGCTGGAGTTTTATGTCTGACTTTGTGCTGCAGGGGACCAAAACATTCTTCCTGTCACTTGAAGAAGCCCAAAGAGAGTTTCCTGATAAGGTAAGGAAATTGAAGTTTTGTACTTAAATTAGTTTTACATAAGAAAATTACTTTTTTAAATGGGTTGTCAACTCTGTTATGCATCATAAAAACCTCCCCTCTCTCTTTCTCCCTCTGCTATATCTTTTTAGGTTGTTAACATGCCTTTTCTGTGGATGCATGAGTAGAGCATATGTGGAATGTGAGTGGAGAACTTCATCCTCAAAAGTGTTCTAAATGTGGTGCAGAGTCTTAATGACTTCGAACTAATCAAGTGTTAAGGAAAGTAGAAGAAGCCATATGAGTTTTTTCTCCCTTGAATATACTACTTCCATATGTGAGAAGTTTAGCCAGAAGCCAGGACAGCCTTGTTCCTCTCTACGAGCTCATATATCAACCGAAGCAGCTAATGTCATTGCCACTATGACATGCAACCTCTGCAGCTGTTGGAAGTTGATGCAGATTTCTTGTCCTACAGACGAGGTTTCTCTTCTGTTGATACCGCAACTATTTGAGTGTCCAGTTTGTTAGTTTCTTAATTGTAAGTGAATGAGAGAAATGTCCCTTGATATCGGTTTGTGCTCAAAAGGCATCTTGTTGCAACTCTTGCATTGTTGCTGCTTACCAAGTAGTTTCTTCTTGTTGGGAATGTGCTCTGGTGGGATATTGAATATTCTGAAGTTGTACTACTTTCTGTATCATAGGGATGTTCTGTGTATTTCAGTTCAACTTACTGATATGATTTCAATTCTTGGGGTCTATTGCACTCGGCTTTTTCTCAATATATATATTTTTTTTCGGAAGCTTTTTTCTAAAGAAAAAAAGAAAAGAACTTTGCTTCTTCTTTTCATACATTATACTGAAATTTTAAATCAATTAATTTTACCAATATTTATTTATTAACAAAAATTTAAGTGATATTTTAAAACTTAATTTCATCAATTTAACATACCCAAAAATATTAAATCCACTAAATTTTGTTCCTACAACTTTCTCAATTGGACCAATTCAAATATTTCATCTCCAATTCATATTCTAATTCTGCCAAAGGCCGGCATGGAACAAATTCAAGACTTACCCTTGACCTAATTTCAACCTTTAACAACCAATGCTCACTTTTGACAAAATTTTCTAACTTGTTTGAAAAAAATTTTAATACTACAAACTGACGTAGACCCCAAATTTTCAGACCTTATCAATGGGTTTCAAAATGGGTAGGCCTTCTTTTTAAACTATAATACCTGTTATTTAGTTGTTTGTTGGCTTAGGCTTTGTTTGGACTTGTCTTTGGTTATTGGGTTAGAGATATATCTTGCTTTGGTCTTGCTTTGGGTGTGGCTATGGGCTTGTTTGTTGGGACATTGAATTTTTCGACTTAGGCCTACTGGTGAGCTCTTAGCTTATTGACATTTGGACTTTGTTTCTGGGCTTTTTAAGTCTTTGTCTTTGGGTTCGGCTTTCATTTGATTTATTTGGACATGGAAAATTTAATGGACTTTTATTTGATTTACTTGGACATGATAATTTAATTTGCATATAGGTTATTGCTTTGGACATGAATGTGGAGAAGTGAAGGTCTCAAAGGTGATCCAAATATGGTGCAGAATCACTAATCATTGGAACTAGCAGGATGCGGTGGGTAATAAATTTGCAATGCTACTGTTAAAAGTGAGGAGTTAGGAATGGCAGCACAGCCCTCCTCTTGGTTTCCAAGTTCATATATCAATCTAGGTGTGGTGGTGTCATCACCACAATGGCCTTTAACACCTGCAGCTGTTGGAAGGTTTCTCCCATTTTTAGTAACAGAATTATTTGCATGCCCAGTACCAAGAAAATTTAGGCTTTGTTTCACTATGATTTCAATGATCTACAATTTTCTACAAACTTTTTTTTTTCTTGTAAAGATATAATGTTTCTCTCTTTTTTAGCTAACTTAATTAATATATCTTGAAATTTTACTTATTTAATTTCTTTATTTGTATTGAAGTGCGTGATATACATTTTGGATTTAAATTATACAAGTTTAAATTTTTATAAAAATTGGTTGTCTCATGTAGTATCAATCTTATTTTATCTGCGGTTTCTATGTGTGCTTATTTGTCTCTTCATGTGTTTGCGTGAGGTCTTAAGTAGTTTTAATTCCTTTATGAATTTGATTCATTCTTTTATTGTAAATATATATATATTTAAAACCTACTTATAAATACTTAAAATAGTAAAAAATATTTACATGCAAAAGCATATTAAATGTTAAATTAACAAATATAAGAATTATTTAATCCATTTTAACCGATTAATTCTTAATTTATTATATTTTATTAATAACATTTTTATAGAAACATCTTATCAAAAAATTGGGTGATACTCAAATATAAATTTCTTCTTGATAATATTTTTAACAATATATTATCTAAAAAAAATACTTTAAAGAAACATATATTGAATTCTAGTTTAAGAATCAAAAGAATTTTTAATCCTTTGAAGTGATTTTCATAAATTTTTTAAACATACTTTTGAGCATTAAAAAGTACTTTAATTTAATCCCACTAGAATGGTTCTCAAGCAAGTTAAAACAATTTTATGTTCCATTTTAGTTATTAAATATATTTCTATTAATTTATTAAAAAACATAGATAAATAATATATTTAGAAAATGTATACATTTCATGAGCTTTTCCCTGCTCAAACCAAAGTCTTTTGAACTTTCAAAAACATTTTATTTAATATGAGAAGGATATGGGATACCCTACATGCATGTGGTCCAATGAAACAAAAACAAGAATAAAAGAAGTAGGATCACCAGCCTCTTTTTCAATATCTTCAAATCATATAAGAAAAGTAGGAACCTACATTGCAGAAAAAATTGACTTCTAAACCATCAATGTTTGGAAAAAATGGTTAGGACAGCTAGACAGCCATCAATATTGACAAGACTAAAGCAACTTGATTAATTGTTTGATAGACCCATATGGGAGTCCCTTTCATTAATGACTTCGCTCATAGAAGATATTCAATCATTCGACCTTTTTCTCATACTTGGGTTTTAACATTTATCTCCTCTTTTCTGTGTTAAATTTTATGGTATAGTTCATTAATTCACTCTTATATATGGATACAAGTATGATCAAAGGCACTAAAGATAAGCATATGGTTTTAGGGTGAATTTGGCAACATAATTTTTTTGTTGTTGCGAAGTCCATTGGATATGGAGTGGATTAAGCACCAAATATTTAATCCTATGCAAATCAAATAAAATTTAAAAGCAATATGCCCTTCAGTCTTTTAAAAGTTTTGGGGAAAATATGTTCCAAAGTTGAAAATTTCTATTGGTTGTAAAGGCTTTTAATTTAATTGATGATACTTGGTAATATTTGATCCAATTGTCATGGTGTAATGTTTAATTTTTTTTTTTTTTTTTTTCATCAAGCTTGTTTTAAGAATGGTTCTTTGCTTTTTAATGGGGTAGGTGGAATGGTGGATGTAATTATTATTTCGAGGATCCAAATGCGGAATGACTCATTTTTTTGTCCCCATTCAAGTTTTCAACACCTAATATTAAAAAGTTGGTACATTATTTTTTTCCAACTACCCCCACTTGTAATATTTTTTTCCCCTACTTGCAATGGAATCAAATCAATTTCTTTCTTTAATTTCTTTTCTTTTGGCATTTGCTTTTGGAGGTCAAATTCATTCAAGGTTCCTGAAATACCCTCTTCTGTTTTCACATTTCTACCATACGGTAAGCATGAGCTTAATATTGGACAAGGATAAAACAGTAATTAAAGCTGGAGGAACTCTTCTTCTTTCCCAACTTCATGTCTCTACACGGCAGAGGCTTTGAGAGTGCAAAGGGTTTCCCAACAAAAGATTGATCCCAAGATTCCTTTCAAAATTATGCTTAAAACAACACCATTTACTTTCAATATGTTTCCATTTTGTCCATTAGGACAATTTGTGCATCTCGACTGTTGTACGGGGTATGTATATAACTTTATTTCTTTTATTAATTTTGAGAATAATTTTCATAAAAATATTTTTAGTTTATTATATTTTTATTAATAACAATTTCATAGAAATATTTGTCAAGAGATCAAGTAACACTCTGATGTAAATTTATTTTCATAGTATTTTTAGTATTATATTATCTAAGACAAATAATATTTTAAAGAAATACATGTTTAAATGATAATTTAGATATCCAAAGATTCTTTAATTCTATGAAGCATTTTTCGTAACTTTGTTAAGCATAATTTTGAGGATCAAGAAGTACTTTAATCCCACCAAAATGAGTCTTTAAAATGTTTTTATGTACCATTCTAGCTATTAAATATGTTTCCATTAATCTATTAAAAAACCTAGATGAATAAGATTTTAGAAAAATGTATGCATTTCATGAGTCTTTTCCCACTCACAAACCAAGTCTTTTGAAAGTCTTTTATTTAATATCTTCAATCTTACAAGAAGAGTAGGACCTACATTACATAAACAATCGACTTATATACCATCAAAGTTTGGAAAAAATAGTTCAAATAGCCGGACAACCATCAATGTGAATATGACTAAAGCAATTTGATTTATTGTTTAATAAACTCATATGGGAATCTATTTCACTAATTGTTTTACTCATAGAAGATACTCAATCATTCTATTTTTTTCTCGTGTTTAGACTCTAATATTTATCTTCTCTTTTCTTGATATTAAATCTTACGGTATACTTAATCAATTCACTCTCATACATGGATACGAGAATGAAGAGAGGCACAAAAGTTAAATTACCATATGGTTTGAACAATTAGAAATTCATTCTCTACCATTTCACAAAGACAAGCAAGTGAAAAAATTTCACAGCTTTATCTCCTACATTTTCATGTTATCTTGGGTCAACAATGATAACTTTTCTAGAGTTTAAATAAAATAATAATAACTAAAGAATACAAAAAAAAATTGTAAATAAATTTATAAAAGTTCAATTTATTTAATAAAAAGTTTAATTTATAGATAAATTTACTTCCAACACCTATTATTAGGAGGATGTTACAATTTAAAATTTTATTAGTTCAACTTTTGTTAATGTTATTATTATAATAAAGATGAAACATTAGAATAAAAATTGAAGTTGAGGGAGCGTCGGATTTTGAATAGAGCACTCGAAAATATTAAAGTGAGAATTAATTAGGAGCTTTTTTAAAGAAAACGTTGGTTAGCATATACTAATTTTAATTGGGTGTAGCTTCTATAAATAATTGATTTATTGAGTAGTTTTAAAACTTTAGTTATAGATGTTGAGGTAAAGTCAGTTTTGAAAAAATTGGCCCCATTAACAGCTGGACTGAATAATTTTCAAACCTAAAGTCAGTGCGGACAGCAATGAAGCAATTTGATTGCTTGTTGTGCAGACACACCCATGTGACACTGCCTTTCCCTGATTGTTTTATTCATTCGAGATATGCCAAAAGCATGCATTGTATTTTTTTACTTTTTCTGTTTCTTTTTTCTTTCATTGTTTCAATATTAATCGACAACTCTTCTCAATAATTTGTGGAAGTTCTTGAAGAACCCTTCTTCTTTTTTGTAATTTCATTGTGAGCAAAGGTGATATTTTGATTGTAGAAGGGTGAACAAGTAATTAGACCCATCTCATATAATTAAGAGCAAGTTTTGAGAGTGCAGAGGCCTTCACCTCTCTGGGTTTTCCTCATTGTATGTTTCTGAGTATTTGAATCCTTCGTTTCCAAAGAAAAGATGGTTGTGGTGGAGGCGTTGCTGTCGTCTTTGTTTGAGGTAGTGTTGAACAAGCTGGTGGCTGACCCTTTGTTAGATTATGCACGCCGGCTCAAAGTTGACACAGCAGTGCTCCAGGAGTGGAGGAACACTTTGTTGCACCTCCAAGCAGTGCTGCATGATGCTGAGCAGAGGCAGATTCGGGACGAAGCAGTGAAGAGGTGGCTGGACGATCTCAAAGCTTTAGCTTACGACATTGAAGATGTCCTTGACGAGTTTGAAGCTGAAGCTAAGCGGCCCAGTTCGGTACAAGGACCTCAAACCAGCACCAGCAGCAGCAGCAGCGGCGGCAGGGTATGGAAGTTCAACCTCTCTTTTCATCCTAGCGGTGTGATTTCCAAGAAGAAGATTGGTAAAAAAATAAAGAAAATCACCCAGGAGCTAGAGGCTATTGTAAAAAGAAAGTCTGATCTTCATTTCAGAGAGGGTGATGGAGGAGTGTCGTCAGTGACTGAACAAAGGTCGACTACTTCTTTGGTGGATGAGGTTGAGGTTTATGGTAGGGAGGGTGATAGGGAGAAGATCATGGAACTATTGCTATCTGATGAAGTGGCTACTGCTGATAGAGTTCAGGTGATTCCAATTGTTGGTATGGGTGGGGTTGGAAAAACAACCCTCGCTCAAATAATCCATAACGACAAGAGGGTGGGGGACAAGTTCGATTTCAGAGTCTGGGTGTGCGTATCTGATCAGTTTGACTTGGAAGGAATAACAAAAGCAATTTTAGAGTCGGTATCTGAACATTCATCTCATAATTCTAACACCTTGCAATCGCTACAACATAGTCTGCAGAAAGAATTGAATGGAAAAAAGTTTTTCCTTGTGCTGGATGATATATGGAATGAGAGCCCCGATAACTGGAGTACCTTACAAGCTCCACTCAAAGCTGGAGCACAGGGCAGTGTAATCATAGCAACCACCCGCAATGAAAAAGTAGCATCAATTATGGGCACAACTCCTTTTTGTCGTCTCAGCGAACTATCAGATGAACATTGCTGGTCAGTATTTGCATATCGTGCTTTTGAAAATAGAACTCCAGATGCAATAAAAAATTTGGAACCTATTGGTCGGAAAATGATACAGAAATGCAAAGGTTTGCCTTTGGCAGCAAAAACGCTAGGAGGTTTATTGCGGTATGAACAAGATGAAAAGGTTTGGAAGGAAATGATGAATAACAAAATATGGGATTTACCAACAGAACAGAGTAACATTCTTCCAGCTCTACACTTGAGCTATCATCATCTCCCCACAAAAGTAAAGCAGTGCTTTGCATATTGCTCCATCTTTCCCAAGGATTATGAATATCAAAAGGAGGAGTTAATTTTGTTATGGGTGGCACAAGGTTTTGTGGGTGACTTCAAAGGAGAGGAGATGATAGAAGATGGTGAAAAATGTTTTCGGAACCTATTGTCAAGGTCATTCTTTCAACAATCAAGTCAAAATAAGTCATTGTTTGTGATGCATGATTTGATTCACGATTTGGCCCAATTTGTATCCAGAGAATTTTGTTTCAGATTGGAAGTGGGAAAGCAAAAAAACTTTTCAAAGAGGGCTCGACATTTGTCATACAATCGTGAATACTTCGATATCTCCAAGAAATTTGATCCCCTTCATGAGGTTGATAAGTTACGGACCTTCCTACCATTAGGTATGCCTGCTTATGCTTCAACTTGCTACTTAGCTGATAAAGTTCTACATGATCTATTGCCAACATTCAAATGTTTGCGGGTTTTATCCTTGTCTCACTATAATATCACTCATTTGCCTCATTCATTTCAAAATTTGAAGCATTTGCGGTATTTGGACCTTTCTAGCACCAACATACAGAAGTTACCTAAATTCATAGGTATGCTTTGCAATTTGCAATCACTGATGTTGTCAAATTGTCGTGGGATTACCCAGCTGCCTCCTGAAATCAAAAACCTCATCCACCTACATCATTTGGATATTTCTGGAACAAAATTAGAAGGGATGCCAACAGGAATCAATAAACTAAAAGATCTTCGAAGATTGACTACTTTTGTTGTTGGCAAGCATAGTGGTGCAAGAATTGCAGAGTTACAAGATCTGTCCCACCTGCGGGGAGCACTCTCCATTTTGAAGTTGCAAAATGTGGTGAATGCTACGGATGCTTTAAAAGCTAATTTGAAGAAAAAGGAAGACCTTGATGACTTGGTGTTTGCGTGGGATCCAAATGTGATTGATAGTGATTCGGAGAATCAAACCAGAGTTCTCGAAAATCTTCAGCCTCATGCCAAGGTGAAAAGGCTCAACATTCAACACTACTATGGCACAAAATTTCCAAAATGGTTAGGAGATCCTTCATTCATGAATTTAGTTTTCTTACAACTTGAAGATTGTAAAAGTTGCTCGTCCTTGCCACCACTTGGGCAGTTACAATCTCTCAAGGATCTCCAGATTGTGAAGATGGATGGAGTACAAAACGTTGGTGCAGATTTCTATGGGAATAATGATTGTGACTCATCTTCAATTAAGCCGTTTGGATCCCTAGAGATTCTGAGGTTTGAAGAGATGTTAGAGTGGGAGGAATGGGTTTGTCGTGGAGTTGAATTCCCTTGTTTGAAGGAGCTTTATATCGAGAAATGTTCAAAGCTGAAAAAGGATTTACCCAAACACCTTCCTAAATTAACAAAACTTGAGATTAGTAAATGCGAGCAGCTGGTGTGTTGTGTTCCAATGGCTCCCTCTATTCGTGAATTGAAGTTGGATGAATGTGATGATGTGATGGTTAGGAGTGCGGCCAGTCTCATCTCATTGGCTACTTTGGATATAAGCAATGTTTTTAAAATACCAGATGAATTGGGACAACTGCATTCTCTTAAAAAGTTGAACATCCAGCAATGTAAGAGTCTTGCATCTTTTCCGGAGATGGCGCTGCCACCCATGCTTGAAAGGCTTGAAATCAGAGAGTGTCCCATTCTGGAGTCCCTACCAGAGGGAATGATGCAAAATAATACTACTCTCCAACACTTGTTCATCAACAATTGTGGTTCTCTGAGGTCCTTGCCCAGGGACATTGATTCATTGAAGACACTTTCAATCTACCGGTGCGAGAAATTGGAGTTAGCATTGGGTGAGGATATGGCACACAACGACTATGCTTCCCTTACCAAATTCAAGATACATGGTATTTGTGATTCTCTCACGTCCTTTCCATTAGCCTCCTTCACAAAGCTTGAGACGCTTGAGTTCTGGGATTGTACAAATCTGGAGTCCCTTTACATTCCAGATGGACTTCACCACGTGGATCTCACATCTCTCCAGGAATTATGGATCCATAATTGCCCTAATCTGGTATCTTTTCCGCAAGGAGGATTGCCCACTCCTAATCTGACATCTCTTTGGATAACAAACTGCAGGAAGCTCAAATCACTGCCCCAAGGGATGCACTCCCTCCTTACATCCCTTGAAAGATTGAGAATAGTAGATTGTCCAGAAATTGATTCATTTCCAAGAGGGGGTTTGCCCACTAATCTATCTGATCTTCACATCACGAATTGTAACAAACTCATGGCCTGTCGAATGGAGTGGCGCTTGCAAACGCTTCCCTTTCTTAGAAGCTTAGGGATTGGAGGACTTGAAGAAGAAAGATCGAAGTCATTTCCCGAGGAGCGGTTTCTGCCCTCCACTCTCACCTCTCTTTCAATTGGGGATTTTCCAAATCTGAAATCTCTGGACAATAAGGGCCTTGAGCACCTGACCTCTCTTGAAACTCTGTGGATTGAGAAATGTGAAAAGCTCGAGTCCTTGCCAAAACAGGGGTTGCCCCTCTCCCTTTCTCGTCTTTATATTAGGAAGTGTCCTCTGCTGGAGAAGCGATGCCAAAGGGATAAAGGGAAAAAATGGCCCAACATTTCTCACATTCCCTCCATCGTGATATTTAATGAAATTTACTTAATTGAAGAGGTCATCTGGTCATGAGGCACTTGCATCCAAACTCTTGGCTTTCTATGCAATTATTAATTCAGTACGTACTTTCTACTTTTATTTATGTTTTGTGCAATCCACACACACCAAGTTTGTGTATCATTCTCTTCTACCAATCACCTTCCATGGCTGCTCCAGAATTGAAACCAATATTTTAAACTCTAATACAAAATCAAAACAAACTACTACTTGAAAATTACTTTTATTTTTTAATTATATGAATATTAAATGTGTGTAGTAGTTTTAAATTTCTTTCTTTCTTTTTTAAATATCTTTAGTAGTTATATAACACAAAGGAAAATTGAATTTTAAAGGATTTTTCAATAAATTTTCAGCGATTTTCCTAGATTTTATTATCAAAATTTTAAAATAAAAAGTAAAAATACCCCCCCACACAAAATACACCTTTGAAATTATTTTCAAATTAAAATTTTTTTAAATCCAAATAAATAAATAAAAAGTGCAAATGAACAATTCTTAATTTTTGTGGGAGTTTATTTTTTCATGTTTTCTAGTTTTTTTTTTTAAAAAAAAATTATTTGATCAACAACCCTTGTATTTGACTCTTTGAATTTGTGGCGTGTATCTTTTAATGTTAATTTCTTTAAATAGGAGTAGGCCTATATATGTTTTATGTTATTGATATGAAAGAAGCTATTAATATGTTTAATTCCTTTGAACTTGAAAACAACTGTACCTATGATCTGTAAGTGAAAAACAAGCCAAACATATTGACTTTGAAGCTATGATATTTTGTATGAATTGTCCAAATATATTCATTTAAGGCTTTTCATGAACTCTATGCAGGTTTTTTTAATACGATTTTCTAGACAAAATGTTGGAGGGCAACAATCATTTTCTTAGCAGTTTGATGTTATATGTAAGTACATATATACTTGTTCCTTGGTTCTAATTTGGTGGGATATAGATTTAAACAATTAGCTCATTCCTAATTCTAATTCCAGTTTCTGTAATCATATTTCAGGGACTGTAAAACCATTCATGTCATGAAGAATTTTTTATGTTGAGTGCGCACTATCTTGTTATTGATTGAGGAGGTTCTCCACACCAAACAACTCCATTTACTTGATATCATTATTTATTTTGTGCAAGTATGATTAATCGGAGGGAGCAAATGGAAAGATCTACCTCGTAAAGCCTTTGTAGACAAATCATCCCTTCACAAATATTACAATTCAGATCCTTTGGAGTAGTTAGAAGTGATGAAGCCTTCAAACACAATGTATGTATAGCTACAGAGTGCCCTGTTTTCACATAGGTACAAATTATTCTACAATCCCACTTTCTCAAAT
This sequence comes from Vitis rotundifolia, assembly GCA_030254885.1. Lineage (NCBI taxonomy): Eukaryota > Viridiplantae > Streptophyta > Magnoliopsida > Vitales > Vitaceae > Vitis > Vitis rotundifolia. The sequence goes on along the minus strand of CM058163.1, from coordinate 19,906,812 downwards.
TTTAGTTTTTTTTCTTACAACAATAATACACATATATGAGTTTCAACTGAAGTTAACTTGATTTATATTTCATCTCTAGGAATAAGCAAAAACCTGAGTTAACAAATGTGGGAACAATTAGCCAATCTCATTGGTTTGGTTGCTGAGGATCGTCTTCTTTAGAGTTTTGAAATTATGCTTGCTCCTGAATTCTCCATGGTGACACCATCAATATCTGTTCCTTGACTTTGCTCCATGTGAAAGCTTTCAACTCATTGGAGCAACTACTAAAGGATTGTACTTGTGGGTTCTTCAGCTCAAGTCCTTGCCAAAACAGGGGCTGCCCTGCTCCCTTTCTCGTCTTTATATTCAAGGATGTCCTCTGCTGAAGAAGCTATGTCAAAGGTATAAAGAAAAAAATTGCCCAACATTTCTCACATCCCCTGCATCGTGATACTTGATGAAATTGAAGAGGTCATCCGGACATGAGGCCCTTGCATAGCTCTTAACTTTCTCTGCAATTATTGATTAAGTACGTATTTTCTACTTTTATTTACTTTTTGTGCAATCCATGCACACCGAATTTGTGAATCATTCTCTTTTACCAATCAATTCCTTCTCACCATACAACTTCCATGGCTGCTCCAGAATTGAAACCAGCATTTTAAATTCTAATACAAAAACAAAGCAAAGTACTGCTGCTTGAAAATTAGTTTTATTTTTTAATTAAATAAATATTAAATGTGTGTAGTAAATTTAAATTTCTTTCTTTTTTTAAATATCTTTACCAATTATATAACAAAACAGAAAAAGAAATTTTCAAGGATTTTTCAATAATTTTTTAGTGATTTTCTGTGATTTATTTTATGTTAACAAAAGAGGCATGTTTTATTGATAAATTTGAAAATAAAAGATCAAAATACCCCACCAAAATACATTTTTGAAATTGTTTTCAAATTAAAATATTATGACTGTATGATAGAAACACCTACCATGGCATCATATTTCATATGGCTTTGAAATTAACTACAGGTAGAAATTGGATGAGTAGGACTTTGCATTTTTAGTTAGCTCTTTCTGTCATCAAAATGATTTATATATTTCTCAATCTGCAAACTCAGGAGAAGAGTATGCAGAAGATTTCTGTCGCCTTCCTAAGTTCTCTTGTTGCCATTAAATTATGTAAGTTCCTCTGACTTTCGACAACTTAAGATGGGAATAACTTCAATGGATGTACTGCATGCCAAAAACTCCAGTCCACATTGAACTCTTAAGGGTGAATATCCATGCCAAGTAGATAGTTGGTGAATTGCATATAGATATTTGTCTAAATGGCTTAATTTATTCACAGAGCAAGAAGTTACATTTATTAAACAAGAGCATAAAGGAAGTAAGAAGAAAAGTTAAGAACTATGGCCCTGAAGGTTAGATCAGCTTGTTAAGTTGGTATAACAACACAAAACAACAGACTTCACCTATTACTGATCAAATAACTGAGAGACATATCCTAGCAAGAAAAAATTGTATAATATTTTACATATTGAAACCACCTTTGCTGGGGTTTCTAGACCTTCAACCTTCAAAGGAAAAAACCATCAAGACTTTAATGCTTCTATATTTTAATGATTAAAAAGTTAAAGTTTTAGAAAATTATAGAAGATGTTGTCAGATGTAGTTTTTGATGTAGGTTATGAAATGGGCTGTCAACAAAACCCTTAGAAATATAGATTAGAGGTTAATCCGAACTTTCAAATCTAGTTATTTTTTCACTTCAAACTTGAATATAAAATTTAGTTAATGAACAAATTGCATTTCAATATTGCAGGCTTATAGTGTAAGTGCCAACTTGGTGGCTATCAGAAAAGCTTTCAATACTACCATATCTGTTCTATTTTGCTGGGGTTTTATGTCTGACCATGTGCTGGAAGAGAATAAAAACTTTCTCCAAGCCCTTTCAAAGTTGGGCTTTCCTACAGAACTATGGAGGTAACGTATCCCAGAATTGTAATTGTTTACTTCATTTGCATTTCCATGCTTGTACTGATGATTTCTCCTTTCAAGTAGGCTTTTGACTTTTCCTGTCTTGCATGGCACTCGGGTATGCTATTTGTCTTTGGAAAGAGTTCAGGCATGGTAAAAGGATTCCCTACTTGGTTGGTGCATTCATTAAATAAAATGTAACTAGATAAGATACACATCTGTCATGACATCAATACTCATATGTTTCTAAAATTATCCACAGGCTGATGTTGGATGGCTGTTGAATTTGACCAAAAGTGTTCAAAGGTGTGGTCTCTGATTCAGGCCACTGAATGAGTTGTCAACAAAAACATATCTTGGAAAGTAAAGATTCATGGTAACTTTCAAACCTAATTGTTTCTTCTCATCAAATTGGAGACAAGAGTTTGCTCATTGCATTTCAATGTCACTGGCTTCTGGTGTTAGAGCAATGTTCTTGGCTATCAAAAAGGCTTTACTACCATAGCTATTCTGTTTTGCTGGAGTTTTATGTTAGACTACATGCTGCAAGGGACCAAAACACTCTTCGCACCCCTTTAACAATCCCAAGCAAAGTTACCATGATAAGGTAGGGAAGTCCGAATTTGGTACTTAAATTGGTACTTAAATCAATAGGTAGATATTTTATAGATATAGATGGAAAAGGTTTGCCTATTTCTAGTTCACTAAGTTTAAACATCTTCTCTTTCTTGTCCTTTGTTTCATACACTCTACAAATGTCCATAGCATTTTAATGAAAATATTTTGATATTGCTGCTATTAAAACCTATGTCCATCTTCATGTTATGCAGCTTCCTCTATGGCATCACTGAAGAATTTGTATGACGTATTTTTGTTGTATAATAAGATGATTCTTTTACAACTCATCACCATGGCTCTTGGCAGGCAACTATGTCTTTTAGTATCATAATGATTCTGTTTTGCTTGATCAATATTTATGCTGCAATGGGACTAGGACATCATCCATGTGCCTTTGGAAAGTTGAAATTAAATTCTGAGGCTGTAAACTTTGGGAATTTCAAAGCAAAACCAATTTAGTGATGCAGAATTGAGTGACTTATTGTTTGTTTTGGTTTGAAGTTGTCTACAAATTTTCAACATGTGACTGTGTTTGTGGATGCTTATTTCTAGGTTATTTTGGTGCTTGAATGGAGATTGGTGGCTGGAAGTTGATGTCAAATCACCAAGACCCGAAAATATATGGATGCTATACTCATTGTATAGACTTTTCACTTCTCCTCTGTCTTGCATGGCACTTGGGTGTGCTCTTTTGCATAGGGAGAGCTTAGGCATGGTGGAAAAGCTCTCTTCTTGTTAGTGGGTCCATTAACTGACTTAAAAGTTATAACTATAAGAAATAAAAATATAAGATAAATAACGCATCATATCTCATATCGTTCTGAAATTACCTGCAGGTGGAAGTTAGGCAGATTTCTGTTGCCTTCCTAAGTTCTGTTGTTGCTATAAAACCATGTGTAAGTAGCTTCTACTTTTGGTAACTTAACATGAGACTAGCTTTAATGGATGGATTGAAAATTATTCTGGGTTTCAACTTTATTACTGCACTCATAAAAATCTAGATAGTTTGTGAATTGAAAGTTGATGTTTGTCTTAATAGCTTAATTTTCAGATATTAAAAAAAAAATCCACTATATTTCCCAAAAATATCTTGACAGAGCTAGAAGTAGGAGAAGCTAGAGAGATAGGGGAAGAACCAAAGTCTAGAATTATGGGCATGAAGGAGGAGATGAAGCCCTTGTTGGTTTCATATAAAATAACAATGGTAATACTAGAAATACAAAGTTTTATTGGAATTATAAAAGAACTTAGGGAAAAAGATACATTCTTTAGATTTGGAAAGCAATTCCCTACTCTCCAACTTTCGAACTTTTAGTGGTTCACTTCAAAATCAAGCATACAATTTTGTTCACGGACAATTTAATTGCATTTCAATATTGTAGGCTTCTGGTGTAAATACAAATTTCTTGGCTGTCAATAAGCTTTGCTGCTTTAATTGATCTATGTCTCTGGAGTTTCATGCCTGACTTTGTGAGGCAGGGGACCAAAACATTCTTCCTGCCCTTTGAAGAAGCCCAAACAGAGTTGCCCTGATCAGGTAGGGAAATTGGAGTTTTGAATTGGGTTGCCAACTCTGTTATGCAACATAAAATCCTCTCCTTTTCAAATCTGCTATACCTTCATAGGTTGTTAAGATGCTTTTTGTGTGATGCATATTTACAGGATGTGAATGAGTGAAGACTTTTGTCCTGAAAAGTGTTGCAAATGTGGTGAAGAATCACCAACACTCTAATTTGGTGGGATATAGATTTCTAAGGGACCTTTGTTAACAATTAGCTCCTTCCTAATTCTAATTATTCTGTTTCTGTAATCTTTTGTCAGGGACTATAAAACCGTTCATGTCATGAAGAATTTTCTATGCCTGAGTGCATACTATCTTGTTATTGATATAGGAGGTTCTCCACCAAAAGACTCCAAATGGAAAGATCTACCTGGTAAAGCCTTTGTAGAGAACTTGGTGGCGATCAGAAAAGCTTTCAGTACTACTATAGTTGTTCTGTTTTGTTGGGGTTTTGTCAGACCATGTGCTGTAAGAGAACAAAAACTTTCTCCAAGCCCTTTCAGAAGCTTATACCAACCAAACCTGAAAAGTCCCAATGGCACAGTAAGGTAGGGAAATGGGATTGCACCTGTGACCTGTTTTATACTCATACTAGCTCTTACTAAAACCATTTTCTTTTTCCTCTTCTACATTCTTAGATCTTTGAATCCTCGATACGTACATGGATGTGTAAGTGGAGATCTGGAGGTATCAAAGGTGATGCAAACACGGTGCAGAATCACTGGTGGAGATGTGGTGGGATCAGAACTTGCAATACTACCCCTGAATGTGAAAGAGTAAGGAATGGCAGCAAAGCCCTCTCCTTGGTTACCAAGTTCATGAATCAAATCAAGTGGATGATCTCACCACCACCCCGGAAGACTTCATGTTTCACACTTTCAATTGATTCATTGAAGACACTTTCAATTGGTTGGAGTAGGAAATTGGAGTTATCATTGCTTGAGGACATGACACACAACCACTATGCTACCCTTACCAGATTAAGTATATATGATAGTTGTGATTCTCTCACATCCTTTCCGTTAGCCTTCTTCACAAAGCTTGAGGGACTTGGTATCGGGGGTTGTACAAATCTGGAGTCCCTTTACATTCCAAATGGACTTCACCACATGGATCTCACATCTCTCCAGAGCTTGTGTATTGATCATTGCCCTAATCTGGTATCTTTTCCGGAAGGAGGATTGCCCACTCCAAATCTAAGGGAGCTTGTTATAGTTGACTGCGAGAAACTCTAGTCACTACCCCAAGGGATGCACACCTTCCTTTCATCCCTTCATTATTTGTATATATCTAATTGTCTAGAAATTGATTCATTTCCAGAAGGAGGTTTGCCCACTAATCTATCTGAGCTTGACATCAGGAATTGCAACAAACTTGTGGCCTGTTGGATGGAGTGGGGCTTGCAAATGCTTCCCTTTCTTAGAAGCTTGTGGATTGGAGGACTTGGAGAAGAAAGATTGGAGTCATTTCCCGAGGAGCAGTTCCTGCCCTCTACTCTCACCTCTCTTTCAATTAGGGATTTTCCATATCTGAAATCCCTGGACAATAAGGGGCTTAAGCACCTCACCTCTCTTGAAACTTTGATGATTAACAACTGTGAAAAGCTCAAGTCCTTGCCAAAACAGGGGCTGCTCTCCTCCCTTTCTCGTCTTTATATTAGAGGATGTCCTCTACTAAAGAAGCGGCGCCAAAAGGATAAAGGGAAAAAATGGCCCAACATTTCTCACATCCCCTGCATTGTGATAGTTAATGAAAATGGTTTGTCAAATGAAGAGGTCATCTTGTCACGAGGCCCTTGAATCCAAGCTCTTGCCTTTCTCTGCAATTATTGATTCAGTACGTACTTCTGATTTTATTTATGTTTTGTGCAATCCACACACACGGAATTTGTGTATCATTTATTAAACAGGAGCAAAAAAGGAAGTATGAAGAAAAGTTAAGAACTATGGCCATGAAGGTTAGATCAGCTTGCTAAGTTGATATAACAACACAAAGCAACAGACTTCACCTATTACTGATCAAATAACTGAGAGACATATCCTAGCAAGAAAAAATTGTATAATATTTTACATATTGAAACCACCTTTGCTGGGTTTCTAGACGTTCAACATGCAAGGCAAAAAACAATCAAGACTTTAATGATTAAAAAGTTTAAATTTTAGAAAATTATAGAAGATGTTGTCAAATGTAGTTTTTGAAGCAGGTTATCAAATGGGCTGTCAACAAAACCCTTAGAAATATAAATTAGAGGTTGATCTGAACTTTCAAATCTAGTTATTTTTTCACTTCAAAATTTAATATAAGATTCAGTTAATGGACAAATTGCATTTCAATATTGCAGGCTTATAGTGTAAATACCAACTTGGTTGCTATCAGAAAAGCTCTCAGTACTACCATAGCTGTTTTATTTTGCTGGGGTTTTATGTCCGACCATGTGCTGGAAGAGAACAAAAACTTTCTCCAAGCCCTTTCAGAAGCTTATAATAAACCTCAAAAGTCCTCATGCCACATTAAGGTAGGGAAATGGGATTGTACCTGTGACCTGTGACCTGTTTCATACTCCCACTAGCTGTTACTAATTTTCTTTTTTATTTTTTCTTTTTTCTTTTCTAATTTATTAGATCTTTGAATCTTTGATACGTGGATTGTAAGTGGAGATCTGGAGGTCTCAAAAGTGAAGCAAAAGTGGTGCAGAATCACTAATCATTGGAACTAGCAGTATGCAGTGGGGATCAGAACAAGTTATTCAGTTCTTTCTCGCTTGAATCAACTTGCTATGCTACCACTATATGTGAAGAGTAAGGAATGGAAGAAAATCGCTCTCCTTGGTTACCAAGATCATATATCAAATGAAGTGGGTGACTTCACCACCACAATGCCATACTACCTCGTCTCTTCAACACATACAACTGTTGGAAGTTGGTGCAGAGTTTTTGTTTCACCCAGAAGGTTTCTCTTACCATTGTTATCAAAATTGTCTGGTTCTTCAGTCTCCTAACTGTAAGCATATGAAAGATGTTTCGAAATATATGTTGTGCTCAAAATGCATCTTCTGCAACTCCTGCAATTTTTCTGCTTACAAAATTACTGTTGATATGCTGATGTTGTACTACTTCCACTCCTACTCAATGGAATAAAACTCATTTCTATGGCTGTGGTTTATAACATTTTTCCCTTCCTCTACGGATAATTGAGTTTGTTACTTTTATGAGCGAATATAAATATGTCAAATTACAGAACAAGAAGTGGTTTCAGGGGAGTGTCTTAACATGGTCCATGTTCTAGTGGCAAGGTATCAAGTCAGATTAAAACAATATATGTTTAAATGGATCCCATTCTTTTTCAGGATTTAGGTGCCTTGTGCTCTTTGCTAAGCACAAATAAAGCGACGTGTTAGAAAAGGGTCTCCTGCAGGACTCATTACTTTTTGCTATTACTGTGTTTAACTGCTATGCTTTGTATTCCATGCAGTAGTAAAATTCTAAAGAAATAAACTGTGTAGAGGTTGTAGGGTTGTTCCCTAATACATGAGCTGAAATCTCCTCCTAAAAGCTTGAACATGTTCAACTTGAAGCCAATTTAGAGGTGAAATGAAGGTGATATCAGCAAATTTCATTCTAATTCCATGGTGTCTACCTTTACAGTTTGGAGTTTACCTTCCTGTGTTCCATCGCTGATTTTTTTTGCCAGACATTCTTGATTATGATTGCAAAGTTCAACGGCTAAATTCTTGCTTTCATGGGGTGGGCAACGACTTCTAATTATGCTCTTGAAATAAAGAATAGTGCAGTAATTTTGAAGCGGTTGGGAAGTAAAGCCAACAATCTCCAGGGCAAGGAATTAATATGAAAATATAGTACATTGTGCATATATTATATGTTGGGAAGTATGTCTGGATTGTAATAGTGGCCTGCCTAATACTTTAATGGATGAGCAAATAGCACTCCAGAAGGCATTGATAAACTATTGGGCTCCTGAAGCAGATCACCATATTTCAACTTTCTTGCACTCCATAAAAATCTGAACTCCAATTCAGTACTGCTCTACAAGGGATTAGAGATTGCACCCTTTTCTTAAATGCATCAACTTAGCCAATGATTTATTATGAAGGCAATGTCGAACACTGAAGATGAGCTTTGACATTTTAACTCATAGAAAAAGAAAAATGTACAATGCTTATTGTAATTTGATCACTGATTTGTTACATAATTCCTTGGAGTTGAAGGTGCATTTGGTTTTCAGAATGAATTTTGATTTGTTTAAAAGGTAGAAAACCTTAAAGTGGCCCATTTTGCTTCAAATGGATTTCTGAATGAATGATGTGATCCTCTTTCTAGTTTCAGTCACTACCACATTTGATTTGTCTGAAACACCTTCTTGGTCCACTGGTTCATATTGGCTGCCAAATACGCCTTATGCGTTCATTTATACATGTGAACAGATCAAGCTTGTTATGCACGTCGAATGTTAATTGCTTTTATAGTTGCTTTGATTCACATAGCTTTGGAGTTCTTGGTACTAATATTAGTACAAATTTTGGTTTGTAGGAGTTTTAATTGCTTCTAAATCATTAGTTAAGTTCTACCTCATTTTCATTTACTATTTATTGCAAATTGTGCTTTGATTTTTTCTTGATATTTCAATTTTCTGGCTTTTAACCTCTGTTTGCTTGCAAGTTCCAACTGCTTTCAACATCGAAGCTTGATTAGTCTATGGGTACAAACTTAGTTTGAATCATTATAGGCTCACTTCTAGTATGATTTCAATGATCTAGTAACTACAAATTGTTGTGCTCCTTTAATCTTCCACATAAATGCCAATCTACTTGGTTGTTCTTCTACAACTTACCTGAATATATTTTTGAATCAAAATCCTTTGTTACAACAGGAATAGTACCCACTAATGACTGACTGAATTTGGAATTGATAAATGGAAGGGAAACACAAACTAGGTCTGTAATGAAAGCAGTAAAGGTAAAAGAAGAAAGTACCTGAATGAAAATTGCAGTCCCATCAGTGTAAAGAAAAGTAGAGTTTCCATGGAAGGGCCTCATGGTAAGATGACTTAGCATCAATCTTTAAGCAAGGAACATGCCCAATTGTGGGCCAATCTTTCCCTTTAGCAACATGAATGGTGTGTAAAAGTGCTTGAGTTGGTAAGAAAATGTGAAAAGTGGAGGTTTGAGGTTTCAAGACATAATTTTTTCTTGAAGAAATTATCCCTAACCTAAATTTTCAATGCTTAGGTTGGATTTGGTTTCGATGGTCAGTAGACTGATTGGGCATAGTAAGGTGGTCCTAAGGGTCATCGGGCTAAGGATGGGCTAGGCTTATATGTAATTTGCACCTTGGGTCTAAATTTTATATTTATATGCATCTACACTTTTCACACATCCATTCCAAAACTTAAATCTTGTTAATATATCCACTTAGTTTTTCTTTCATATCTTCTATTCTACCTTCTTACCTCATTTCTTCTTTCTTCTCAATCAAAGCAAAAATCATCATCTCCCAAGCTTCTTTGTCACAAAAATATATTTGAAATAAATTTAAAGTTAATTCCAATTTATATATATATGCTTTGTTTCACATGAGTGTTTTTAGTGTTATTAGTTATATAATTTTTTATAAATATTTATTGTGAAAATAGTTAGAAAACATTTATGATAAATTTAACATATTTTGAGGTAATTTTTTTTTAAAAAAAAATAGAAAATAATAATATTTTTGTCCAATAATTGATGTAATTCAATTTAATTCAATAGCTACATATTTTATTGATATAGATGAAAATTTGTCTATTTTTACTTCACAAATTTTAAGCATGTTCTCTTTCTTCTACTTTGTTTAGTATACTCCACCTATGTCAGTCTTTATGTGATGCAGGTTCCTCATAAGCAATTTGGCATCACTGAAGAATTTGTAAGATGTATATTTATCTCATAATAAGATGTGACTGCATTTGTGGATGCCTACTTCCATGTTATTTTGATATATATCCCAATGGAGATTAGATGGAAATACATGAATGCTATAGGCATTGGTTAGACTTCTCACTTCTTTATCCTTCATGACACTCTATTCTCCTTGGTAGGAGAAAAGCTTAGGCATGATAAAAAACTGACTCTCTTCTTGTTAATGGGTTTTGTAGGAACACTTAGTTTAGGTTAGCAATTTTATTCCATCCATCCTATTTTAGGACTTTGGATATTTAATTTTATGTGATTTATATTACTTGATGAAGACTCCAAATTTGTATAAAATCAACCTCCAAAAATCCAAATAAGTATGATTAAGTTAATCAAAAGGCTAATTAATGACTTGTACAGGGCATAAAGTGGCTTTATAGCAATTGAAGTCAATGTTTTGGTTTAACAATGCTTTTATATCTTCATTATATAAGGAAAAAAATGGCAACATAATCTTAAATATTACATTTATAATTATTATTCAATATATCGTCTTTCTTATAGTAAAAAAAATAACAACATATGTAATTGGACTACAAATATATACTCAAATAAAAACAATTTAGGTTATATTCAATTCAACATCATGTATAATTATTATAATTAACATAAATATATAAAAAAAAATCTCATCACAACATAAGTTATTTGCTAGTATAATATGATCTGTGGATGAATTTCCCATCAACAAAATTTTCATTATTTTATAAATTTTATTAAAAAATGTTGGTGAATAATCATCAAGATTCCCACCCCAGTTTTCACTAATCCATAATGTGAATGCTTAAAAAGACACTAGTACTTCCAATATTATTTCCATTTTGTCCATTTGAACAATTTGTGCATCTTGATTCTTTTAAAGGTTCTATAATTTTATTTTTTTATTAATTTTGAGAGTAGTTTTTATAAAAATACTTTTAATTCATTGTATTTTTATTAATAACATTTTCATAGAAACGTTTGTCAAGAGATCAGGTAATGCTTGGATATAAATTCTTTCTATAATAGTTTTAATAACATATTATGTAAGAAAAATCATATTTTAAAGAAATACATAGTAAATGCTAGTATAAGAATGAAAAGATTCTTTAACTTTATGAAGCAATTTTCATAACTTTGTTAATACATGCTTTTTGAGTATTTAGAAGTACTTTAATCCTGTCAGAATAAGTCTCAGAGATGTTTTTATGTACCATTCTAGTTATTAAACATTTTTCTATTAATTTATTAAAAAAAGGTAGATGAATGAGACATTAGAGAAATGTATACATGCATTTCATGAGTCTTTCCTAATCACAAATCAAGTCTTTCGAAAGCTAATATGAAAAGAATATGAAGTAGGGCTCCTTCCTTTTTAATATCTTCAAATCATACAAGAAGGGTAGAGACCTACACTACATAAACAGCCAACTTACATACCATCAAGGCTTTAAAAAAATGGTTTAGATAGTTAGATAACCATCAATGTGGACATGACTAAGGCTATGTTTGGTTCCCAAAAAATGCTAAGGAAAGGAAAAAAAATCATATGGAAAATTATTTTCTTTAGTTTGGGTGACATGGAAAATATGATGGAAAAAAAATATAAAGGAAAATATTAAAGAAAATATCATAATATTTTTCCTACTATTTTCCTTAAAAATAATGAGGAAAATAAGAGAAAAAGAGATGGGAAAAGTTGGGGGAAACGTTATCGGGCTCTTGTTCACCGAGTCTCTTGTTCACCTCTAACTTCCTCTTCACCGGTCGCTATGGCTTCTCACCGTCGTCGACCCTTTCAACGGCCACCACTATCACTCCGACCACCTTCTAGTGCCTCTAAAAACCTACCCTTTTCAAGCACCCAAGTTCCCATGGATGAAGTGCGTTATTCAAATCAAGTTCCCATAGATGAAAGAATTCTTCAAATCTAATGAATGTATTCGGATCCATATCTTCAAATCAGGTATGAATTGAACTCCAATTCACCTCATCTTGTGAAAACCCGAAACCCAAGGTAATCGCTCTCTCTCTCTTAGGTTCTCTGTTTGGGTTTCTGGATTGCTTTCGTCTTTCCTGTTTCTTAAATTTCACCAGAATTTTTCTAAACTTTCCTGGCTTGTTTATTTCTGGATTTGCTCTGATTTTTACCTAATTGTCAATGATGTTCTGCTATTGTTTACTGACCGATGGTTTTTTCATAATTTGAGTTATGGGTTTTTGGCATTTAGTGAGGATTATTGTTTGTCTTCTAATGTTTGTAGGCAGGGTTAAAGTTCCACCCCTTTTCATTCCAAAAACTTGAATATATTACCTATCACATATCCTTGCATCACCCAAATTGGAGTTAGCCATATCAAACATTTGGTAACATCTTTATGCTTTCATTTGATTTCAGAAACAAGAATTTTAAGGTTTTGTTTGGTTCTACAAGACTTGATTGAAAAAATGGGGATATTACATGTTTGAAGAATTGCTTCTAAGAAATAGTGTCTGAATATATGCATGACTTGGTTGGGGGAATGACTCTGTAGTTGTGTATTGCATATATGTATGTTGTTGCTGTCTCTGAGTGCTTGGTTATTGTGTTGGACAAAGTATGATGTATGTTTGGTTTTCTCAATAACTTGTTGCTAATGAATAAAATAAAACATGTTTCTACATTGGATAAGAGCATAAGTAATAGAATCAAGGTAGTAATAAAATAAAACCTGTTTCTACAATATGCATTGACATGGACCTATTCCCTTCCCTATACATCAATGAATTGATGCATTGTTTGATTTGATTGGTTGTCCTTGGTGTTTCAAAAATTTAATTTGCTCTTAAGGTTTCTTTTATGGAGCAGCCACACTGCAATTGACATCTCAAACATGAAACCTTTACAAAATAAATGCCCCTTTAATAAAATTGGCCTATCTGGTGAAGCCAATGCTAGTTCCTAGAACACATTGGGTGCTTCTGTGATACATTGCATCATTGATATTCACTTTCTTTGTTCTTTTGCATCAATCACCCAAATGCATTATTCCCAAATCCAAACACTTGTTCCAAAACAACTTTTCCTAATGACTTTACTAAATCATTCCTCTAACTTTGCTATCATGTAGACTTATAATGAAGAGTGGCAAAGACTTAGAAGATGGGTTGCTACTTGTGTAGCTATGTATGCTACATATGCGACGATTCTTGTTTCAGTTTATCATTGCTCAAACTATTTGGAGAGATCAATCTCTAATGAAGGAGATTATGAACGACATGCTTTGATGGAAAGACTTACACTAATGGATGATGAAGATTGTTATAATCAATTACGTATGAGAAAGGATGCATTCACAAGACTAGTAAACATTCTTTGGGGAACAGGTTGTCTTAGAAATAGTGCATATAGTAATGTGGAAGAACAAGTTGCCAAATTCCTTCACATTGTTAGTCATAATTTAAGGAATAGAATTATGAAATTTCATTTCAAGCGTTCTAGTGAAACCATTAGTTGTCACTTTCATCAAGTTCTTAGAGCTATAATATCTTTAGATGATGCCTTCTTAAAGCAGCCTGATGGATTAAAGTGTCCTCAAGAAATCAAGGACAATACCAAATTTTGGCCCTACTTTAACTTATCTAATAAACATCATTAGAATATTATTTATATTTCAAAATAAACTAATAATTTTGTTTTTTTATAGGATTGCATAGGGGCTATTGATGGGTCACATTTTTGTGTAAAAGTGTCAAATGATGTTGTACAAAGGTATCGAAGGCGAAAGTACTATCCAACACAAAATGTTTTAGCAACATGTTCTTTTGACTTGAAGTTCACATATGTTTTACTGGTTAGGAAGGATTTACGTTAGACTCAAGAATCCTAGATAATGCATTAATGAGAGATTTTGATAAATTGATTGTTCCACAAGGTGATTATTGGTGATTAGATAATAACATAATTTATTAGCTCAAGTGACTATTACTAATAACAAAAATCCTTTGTCTATGCTTCTTAGGTAAATATTATTTGGTTGATGCGGGTTTTCAGTTAAAAACTGGATTTCTTACTCCACATAGGAGCACTCATTACCATTTAAAAGAGTATAGTGTTCATCGACCAGAAAATGCTTGAGAGGTTTTCAACCTTTGACACTCGTCCTTGAGAAATGCAATTGAAAGAGCATTTGGTGTTTTGAAGAAAAAGTTTCCAATAATAGCTTGTGGGACGGAGCCACATTACCCTGTTGACACACAATCTGATATTATACTAGCATGTTGTATCCTCCATAACTATCTCATGAGTGTTGATCTAGATGAAAGATTAATAGCAGAGGTCGATAGAGAGCTTTTTAGCTAAGAAGCAGAGTTTGAATCAATGGTCTTGAGTTCAGCTAAAAAATGCAAGGAATGAGAAATCTTAAAGGAGAAAATAGCCATGGACATGTGGAAAGAATACAATAGAAATCGTTGATGAGTCCTTTTATTTTATGGTTCTTTTCTTGTATAGTTTTTTGTGTTTCATATTAAGTATGATGATTGTATTTAGAACTATAACTCCTCTAGTTAAAATCACACTTTGAATGAGTTACAATGAAATTATTATATCTCCTCCTCTTGACTTTTCATTTTAAACATATATATATGTATTATTATTTCAGATGGAACATAGTGAAGGCTTTGAAGTACACAAAAGTGTAAGTGAAAAAAGAAACTTGACTTGGATTGATGAAATGGACAACTTTTTGGTTGATCGATTAATGGGGCAAATGCATAAAGGGAAAAAGATAGTAGGAGTCTTCACCAAAACAGCTTATGCAATCGTTGCTCGAGAAATTGGGAAAAATTTTGAATTGAGTAGTAATTTTGAGCACATAAAAAATAGAATGAAAACTTTTTTTAAAAAAACTTTTATAGTGCTCAAGAAGTTTTACAAAGTGGTAGTGGATTTGGTTTCAATGAATCAACTCAAATGATCGAAGCTACCATGGAAGTATGGACTACTTACACTAAGGTGAGTTAATTATTATTTTTGAGTTATTAGAAATAAAAATTTTGCATGTAATGTAGAGCTATAAATTTCTAATAGACATTATCACAATTGAACTTGAGTTTTGTTAATATTTGTTTTTTATGATGTTAAAAGGCACACCCAAGAACATTTAAGCTCAAATACAAACCTATTAGAAATTATGATAAGTTGTCCATTCTTCTTAGAAAAGATCGAGCAACAGGAAGTCTTGCTGCTAGTGCAAAAGAAAGACAACTTCGTTGGACCAGGAACAAAATTTGGATGGCACAATTCCATTAGGATCATCACAACATGGGTTCAAAGATGAAACATTTGCTTATGTTGAAAATGAAGCAATAACTAAGACATCTTTCTCATCTGTAGATGCATCTGTTTCTACACCAAAGTCAAACAAAGAAACAAAAAAACGAAAAGCAAAATATGCTGACATTGTAAGTGAAGAACTAAGGTCAATTAGAATTGGAATGGATGCAATTGTTGCGGCTCTTGATAGAAGCAACCTTCAAAAGTATACAGAAGAGTAATTGTTTGAAGAGATTGCTAAGATTGGAGGCATGAGTGATGTATCTCATATAAAAGCATATCAAGCTCTTACCAGTGATGTGAGTGCAGTTCAAGCCTTCCTTGATTGTCCAATTGATAGGCGTAAGCTTTGGTTGTCAGTTAAATTTGGACCTACTTTTTTATATGCCTAATTTGAGATGGAGATTATTTTTATTTTTAGTTTTAGTTTTATTTTGGGGTTATACGTGAAGTTTTGATATCAAAACTCATGGATGATAGTTGACTATTAGAAATTGATCTATTATATTTTAAGACTTATGAAGACTTCTTTATTCATTTACTATGAGGGCTTCTTTTTATTTGTTTGTTATGGAGACTTCTTTTTATTCCTTTGTTATAGAAACTTTTTTTTTATTCATCTATCTTTTCAGCATATTATTCAATTATCTTTCCAAGGTAAGTGGTGTAGATTTTGGTCACCCATTTTGCCATTGGATTAGTGTAGTTTGTGATCGGATTAATGACATCTTGTGGATTAATGCAACAGTGAGGGCATAATAGATGTATATTCCTTTGTGATCTATCCTCCTTTCTATTTTTATCATGAGAGATATTGAATTATAGCTTGCAGATCATTTATAGGGTTGCCTGAGTGTACATACAGTGCACTCCTTTTTGTTAAGTGTTGCTTAATATATTCTCTGATTACCTATGAAAGCAAAAATTTGTAGGGTGAATGGTTGATGGGTTCTGGAAGAACAAAACCTACATGTTTTTGCATTGTGGGCTGATTTGGCTATACATTAGGCTTGCAACTTGTAGGCTAAGGTTTTTTTGACACTTCTTTCACATGTTGTTTTGTGGGGACAATATTCCTTTGCTAGTAGCTATCATTTATGTGTTTTATAAGCATTTTGAGTTGTTGTCATTGTATATTAGGCTTACAACTTGTAGTTTGGAGTTTCTAATGGTAGACCTTTGACTTTTCATTATTTAGGACAATGTACTTCTGAACATGCATTTTGATCAATTGTATTATATATTTGGCTTGCAACTTGTAGTTTTGAGTGTTTAATGGCAGTTTTTTCCCTTGTTATTAGTTGGAACTTGGAACATTGTACTTCTTTCACAAATCCTAGAAACAGTGCCTATTACTCACATGTTTGATGTTAGCTAGAAGCAACTTATGCCCAAGTTTCTTCTACTTGTTTTTCTTGATTGTAATTGCGTATTAGGGTTGCAACTTCTACATTTGAATTTTGTTGATGATCATTTCTTTTGCTATCAAATTCCCAGGATATGGTTACTTTGATCAACATGTTCAACATGACTTGGAAACATATGGTATTTGATTTTCTACTCCTTTTCCTTTTCCCCTAGGATGCTGCATTAACAGATTATGTTATATATGTTGAACTTGGTCACTGCCACATTTTCTTTTAAATGGTGGAAAGGTTATTCTTGGTGTTGGTAAAATCCATCAAATGCAGTTCTTGATCACAATTCCAAATGTTTGTAGGCATGTATTCGAGTGATTATATATATTCAACTTTAACCTTGGGGGGAATTACTTGTGTTTATGCTCTTTTTTCTAGTGGTATCTCATGGCTTTGAGTTGACTTTCATGAATGAAAACATAACCATGAAGCACCTCCCTTGAACCATAAATCATAATCCACCCAAAAAAGAAAAAAGGGAAAGAAAATGATACAAATAAGGGGTATCTCATTTTGTTGTTCTAGGTAGTTTTTATGATCTAGTCACACCTCTGAGATGTGGGATATCTTAACAATGGTGGACAAAAGTTCACGTATCCATGTGTATGGGACCAACAGTTGGTGCAATTAAGGAATTGGGCGATAGCAATTTGCTTTTAACAATCGAGTGTATGGCTTTGAAGGAGGGAGCTGATACAAGTTATGGGGCGGATCTGATTGATTGATAATCAAAGTTCGCTCCCATGATTTTTGGTTGTTTCGAGTATTTACTGGTGCACAAAATTGAAATTGTCAAAACACGAAAGTTGTAATAGAGAACCATCTTGGTCAATTTGAGTCCGGAACTTAGTCCTCCGTTGTGTAAAAATTTTGAATGAGCTTTTTAATGGAACCACTTTGGACTAGCTTGACTATGACTGTTGTTGGGATTTTTTTTCTTCTTTTTCAAAGATATTATTAAAAAATGGATGCTTAAAAAATCAATACAAAAAAGTGGTAATTTCTGCAATAGTTTTGCAAAACTGATTTTTAGAAAATAATATCACCAAATTTATTTTATTATTCAACAAATTGATAACCATCTAAGACAAATTGTTGATTTTGTTTTCCTTCCATTTTTTCTTGACTTTTTTTCATGGTTAACCAAACAAAAGAAATGATTTTTTTTTTTTCCCTTGAATTTTCCATGGATAACCAAACAAGTGAAAAAAATTATATTCATTTCCTTAGTTTTTTCTTTCCTTCCACTTTTCCTCCCAATTTTCTTTCTCTCGCATTTTTCGGGAACCAAACATAGCCTAAAGCAATTTGATTTACCTTTTGATAAACTTATCCGAAATTTATTTCAGTAATTGTTTTACTCATAGAAAATATTCAATAATTCTACTCCTTTTTTTCTCATGTTTAGGCTTTAATATTTATCTTCTCTTTTCTCTATATTAAATCTTATGGTATACTTAATTAATTCACTCTCATATACGGATATTATTAAAATATGATCATATGAACTAAAATTAAATCATTATATGGTTTGAACAATTAATTAAAAATTCATTCACTACCACTTCATCAAGACAAGCATACGTGTAAATCTCATTGCTCCATTTTTCTTTTACAACTTAGCTTTGGTTAACAATGTCAACTTTTACTAAGTTCAAATGAAAATAATTTTACCCTTTCTCTTTTCTTTCAACCCCCATCTAGTTATACAAGAAAAGTAGGGCTTGTGGGGCTTGAAAAACAATTGATGCCTCAATAATTTATGAATATCTTAATGATTTCATAATCATATGGTTACCACTATATATTAATCATAATAAATAATGGATTGATTTTGGATTTTAGGAGAAAAAAGAGACAAAAGGCTTAGTATAACATAATTTACTATTGAACCAAATAAATTATTTGTAAAATCAAAGGAATCAATTGGTATTTGGACATGAAGATTAGGTTAAGGTTCATTGACCATTCTTCTCGTTTTTCTATCATTATCTACTCATGAGACCCTTGCATCCAATCTCTTACTTTTCTTTGTTTCTTTCTTCTTATTATAAATCATGAGGACTTTGCATCCAAGCTCTTGCTTTTCTTTGTTTCTTTTTCTTCCTACAAATTGCCTATATTTAGTTTCATTTCAATATGCTTCTATTTTTTAAATGTTGTTTCAATCACATTTTTAGTTTTTGTAAATATTAAACTTGTTTGATTGTTTTAATTTTATTTCTTGCTTTTTTTAAATAAATAAAAAAACATATTTAGTAGTTATATAACAAGAACTGAAAGAAAATTCCTTCGATGATCTTTTGAACATTTTCAATTATTTTTGGATGTTGATATATTTAGGAAAAAAAATGTTGGTGGTTATGAGTGTTAATATTAAAGGTTTGATATCATTTACCTTCTTAATATTTTATTTTATTTTAATCTAAAGACCTATAAAAGAAAAAGGAAAAAAATTCTTTTGTTCTTCCTTTTATACATTACACCAAAATTTTAAAAGCAAACTTTGACACCATTCAATTATGTTGAAAAAATATCCAACATTTTGGATATTCCATTTTGGTAAATCCATCTTAAATCTAATCCCATCTTCCAAGACAATCATCTTATTCAATGATTCCTATCTTTTTGCAGGATAAAACAAATATAAAGCCTTGAGATTTGTAAACTTTGGTAACCATCTAATTGCTTAAACACAAATATTATAAGCTTAATTATAATTTTGAGGGTCCAAATTTCAAGAATGGTTCTTTGCTTTTTAATTGGGCAGGTGGAATGGTGGATGTAATTATTATTTTGAGGATCGAAATGCGGAACGACTCATTTTTTTGTCCCCATTCAAGTTTTCAACACCTAATATTAAAACATTGGGTACATTATTTTTTTCCAACTACACCCACTTGTAATATTTTTTCCCCTACTTGCAATGGAATCAAATCAATTTCTTTCTTTAATTTCTTTTCTTTTGGCATTTGCTTTTGGACGTCAAATTCCTTCAAGGTTCCTGAAATACCCTCTTCTGTTTTCACATTTCTACCGTACGGTAAGCATGAGCTTAATATTGGACAAGGATAAAACAGTAATTAAAGCTGGAGGAGCTCTTCTTCTTTCCCAACTTCATGTTTCTACACAGCAGAGGCTTTGAGAGTGCAAAGGGTTTCCCAACAAAAGATTGATCCCAAGATTCCTTTCAAAATTATGCTTAAAACAACACCATTTACTTTCAATATGTTTCCATTTTGTCCATTAGAACAATTCGTGCATCTTGACTGTTGTACAGGGGTATGTATATAACTTTATTTCTTTTATTAATTTTGAGAATAATTTTCATAAAAATATTTTTAGTTTATTATATTTTTATTAATAACAATTTCATAGAAATATTTGTCAAGAGATCAAGTAACACTCTGATGGAAATTTATTTTCATAGTATTTTTAGCATTATATCATCTAAGACAAATAATATTTTAAAGAAATACATGTTAAATGATACCGTAGATATCAAAAGATTCTTTAACTTTATGAAGCATTTTTCGTAACTTTGTTAAGCATAATTTTGAGGATCAAGAAGTACTTTAATCCCACCAAAATGAGTCTTTAAAATGTTTTTATGTACTATTCTAGCTATTAAATATGTTTCCATTAATCTATTAAAAAACCTAGATGAATAAGATTTTAGAAAAATGTATGCATTTCATGAGTCTTTCCCCACTCACAAACCAAGTCTTTCGAAAGTCTTTTATTTAATATCTTCAATCTTACAAGACGAGTAGGACCTACATTACATAAACAATCGACTTATATACCATCAAAGCTTGGAAAAAATAGTTCAAATAGCCGGACAACCATCAATGTGAATATGACTAGAGCAATTTGATTTATTATTTTATAAACTCATATGGAATCTATTTCACTAATTGTTTTATTCATAGAAGATACTCAATCATTCTACTTTTTTCTCGTGTTTAGACTCTAATATTTATCTTCTCTTTTCTTGATATTAAATCTTACGGTATACTTAATCAATTCACTCTCACACATGGATACGAGAATGAAGAGAGGCACAAAAGTTAAATTACCATATGGTTTGAACAATTAGAAATTCATTCTCTACCATTTCACTAAGACAAGCAAGTGAAAAAATTTCACAGCTTTATCTCCTACATTTTCATGTTATCTTGGGTCAACAATGATAACTTTTCTAGAGTTTAAATAAAATAATAATAACTAAAGAATACAAAAAAAAATTGTAAATAAATTTATAAAAGTTCAATTTATTTAATAAAAAGTTTAATTTATAGATAAATTTACTTCCAACACCTATTATTAGGAGGATGTTACAATTTAAAATTTTATTAGTTCAACTTTTGTTAATGTTATTATTATAATAAAGATGAAACATTAGAATAAAAATTGAAGTTGAGGGAGCGTCGGATTTTGAATAGAGCACTCGAAAATATTAAAGTGAGAATTAATTAGGAGCTTTTTTAAAGAAAACGTTGGTTAGCATATACTAATTTTAATTGGGTGTAGCTTCTATAAATAATTGATTTATTGAGCAGTTTTAAAACTTTAGTTATAGATGTTGAGGTAAAGTCAGTTTTGAAAAAATTGGCCCCATTAACAGCTGGACTGAATAATTTTCAAACCTAAAGTCAGTGCGGACAGCAATGAAGCAATTTGATTGCTTGTTGTGCAGACACATCCATGTGACACTGCCTTTCCCTGATTGTTTTATTCATTCGAGATATGCCAAAAGCACGCATTGTATTTTTTTACTTTTTCTGTTTCTTTTTTCTTTCATTGTTTCAATATTAATCGACAACTCTTCTCAATAATTTGTGGAAGTTCTTGAAGAACCCTTCTTCTTTTTTGTAATTTCATTGTGAGCAAAGGTGATATTTTGATTGTAGAAGGGTGAACAAGTAATTAGACCCATCTCATATAATTAAGAGCAAGTTTTGAGAGTGCAGAGGCCTTCACCTCTCTGGGTTTTCCTCATTGTATGTTTCTGAGTATTTGAATCCTTCGTTTCCAAAGAAAAGATGGTTGTGGTGGAGGCGTTGCTGTCGTCTTTGTTTGAGGTAGTGTTGAACAAGCTGGTGGCTGACCCTTTGTTAGATTATGCACGCCGGCTCAAAGTTGACACAGCAGTGCTCCAGGAGTGGAGGAACACTTTGTTGCACCTCCAAGCAGTGCTGCATGATGCTGAGCAGAGGCAGATTCGGGAGGAAGCAGTGAAGAGGTGGCTGGACGATCTCAAAGCTTTAGCTTACGACATTGAAGATGTCCTTGACGAGTTTGAAGCTGAAGCTAAGCGGCCCAGTTCGGTACAAGGACCTCAAACCAGCACCAGCAGCAGCAGCAGCGGCGGCAGGGTATGGAAGTTCAACCTCTCTTTTCATCCTAGCGGTGTGATTTCCAAGAAGAAGATTGGTAAAAAAATAAAGAAAATCACCCAGGAGCTAGAGGCTATTGTAAAAAGAAAGTCTGATCTTCATTTCAGAGAGGGTGATGGAGGAGTGTCGTCAGTGACTGAACAAAGGTCGACTACTTCTTTGGTGGATGAGGTTGAGGTTTATGGTAGGGAGGGTGATAGGGAGAAGATCATGGAACTATTGCTATCTGATGAAGTGGCTACTGCTGATAGAGTTCAGGTGATTCCAATTGTTGGTATGGGTGGGGTTGGAAAAACAACCCTCGCTCAAATAATCCATAACGACAAGAGGGTGGGGGACAAGTTCGATTTCAGAGTCTGGGTGTGCGTATCTGATCAGTTTGACTTGGAAGGAATAACAAAAGCAATTTTAGAGTCGGTATCTGAACATTCATCTCATAATTCTAACACCTTGCAATCGCTACAACATAGTCTGCAGAAAGAATTGAATGGAAAAAAGTTTTTCCTTGTGCTGGATGATATATGGAATGAGAGCCCCGATAACTGGAGTACCTTACAAGCTCCACTCAAAGCTGGAGCACAGGGCAGTGTAATCATAGCAACCACCCGCAATGAAAAAGTAGCATCAATTATGGGCACAACTCCTTTTTGTCGTCTCAGCGAACTATCAGATGAACATTGCTGGTCAGTATTTGCATATCGTGCTTTTGAAAATAGAACTCCAGATGCAATAAAAAATTTGGAACCTATTGGTCGGAAAATGATACAGAAATGCAAAGGTTTGCCTTTGGCAGCAAAAACGCTAGGAGGTTTATTGCGGTATGAACAAGATGAAAAGGTTTGGAAGGAAATGATGAATAACAAAATATGGGATTTACCAACAGAACAGAGTAACATTCTTCCAGCTCTACACTTGAGCTATCATCATCTCCCCACAAAAGTAAAGCAGTGCTTTGCATATTGCTCCATCTTTCCCAAGGATTATGAATATCAAAAGGAGGAGTTAATTTTGTTATGGGTGGCACAAGGTTTTGTGGGTGACTTCAAAGGAGAGGAGATGATAGAAGATGGTGAAAAATGTTTTCGGAACCTATTGTCAAGGTCATTCTTTCAACAATCAAGTCAAAATAAGTCATTGTTTGTGATGCATGATTTGATTCACGATTTGGCCCAATTTGTATCCAGAGAATTTTGTTTCAGATTGGAAGTGGGAAAGCAAAAAAACTTTTCAAAGAGGGCTCGACATTTGTCATACAATCGTGAATACTTCGATATCTCCAAGAAATTTGATCCCCTTCATGAGGTTGATAAGTTACGGACCTTCCTACCATTAGGTATGCCTGCTTATGCTTCAACTTGCTACTTAGCTGATAAAGTTCTACATGATCTATTGCCAACATTCAAATGTTTGCGGGTTTTATCCTTGTCTCACTATAATATCACTCATTTGCCTCATTCATTTCAAAATTTGAAGCATTTGCGGTATTTGGACCTTTCTAGCACCAACATACAGAAGTTACCTAAATTCATAGGTATGCTTTGCAATTTGCAATCACTGATGTTGTCAAATTGTCGTGGGATTACCCAGCTGCCTCCTGAAATCAAAAACCTCATCCACCTACATCATTTGGATATTTCTGGAACAAAATTAGAAGGGATGCCAACAGGAATCAATAAACTAAAAGATCTTCGAAGATTGACTACTTTTGTTGTTGGCAAGCATAGTGGTGCAAGAATTGCAGAGTTACAAGATCTGTCCCACCTGCGGGGAGCACTCTCCATTTTGAAGTTGCAAAATGTGGTGAATGCTACGGATGCTTTAAAAGCTAATTTGAAGAAAAAGGAAGACCTTGATGACTTGGTGTTTGCGTGGGATCCAAATGTGATTGATAGTGATTCGGAGAATCAAACCAGAGTTCTCGAAAATCTTCAGCCTCATGCCAAGGTGAAAAGGCTCAACATTCAACACTACTATGGCACAAAATTTCCAAAATGGTTAGGAGATCCTTCATTCATGAATTTAGTTTTCTTACAACTTGAAGATTGTAAAAGTTGCTCGTCCTTGCCACCACTTGGGCAGTTACAATCTCTCAAGGATCTCCAGATTGTGAAGATGGATGGAGTACAAAACGTTGGTGCAGATTTCTATGGGAATAATGATTGTGACTCATCTTCAATTAAGCCGTTTGGATCCCTAGAGATTCTGAGGTTTGAAGAGATGTTAGAGTGGGAGGAATGGGTTTGTCGTGGAGTTGAATTCCCTTGTTTGAAGGAGCTTTATATCGAGAAATGTTCAAAGCTGAAAAAGGATTTACCCAAACACCTTCCTAAATTAACAAAACTTGAGATTAGTAAATGCGAGCAGCTGGTGTGTTGTGTTCCAATGGCTCCCTCTATTCGTGAATTGAAGTTGGATGAATGTGATGATGTGATGGTTAGGAGTGCGGCCAGTCTCATCTCATTGGCTACTTTGGATATAAGCAATGTTTTTAAAATACCAGATGAATTGGGACAACTGCATTCTCTTAAAAAGTTGAACATCCAGCAATGTAAGAGTCTTGCATCTTTTCCGGAGATGGCGCTGCCACCCATGCTTGAAAGGCTTGAAATCAGAGAGTGTCCCATTCTGGAGTCCCTACCAGAGGGAATGATGCAAAATAATACTACTCTCCAACACTTGTTCATCAACAATTGTGGTTCTCTGAGGTCCTTGCCCAGGGACATTGATTCATTGAAGACACTTTCAATCTACCGGTGCGAGAAATTGGAGTTAGCATTGGGTGAGGATATGGCACACAACGACTATGCTTCCCTTACCAAATTCAAGATACATGGTATTTGTGATTCTCTCACGTCCTTTCCATTAGCCTCCTTCACAAAGCTTGAGACGCTTGAGTTCTGGGATTGTACAAATCTGGAGTCCCTTTACATTCCAGATGGACTTCACCACGTGGATCTCACATCTCTCCAGGAATTATGGATCCATAATTGCCCTAATCTGGTATCTTTTCCGCAAGGAGGATTGCCCACTCCTAATCTGACATCTCTTTGGATAACAAACTGCAGGAAGCTCAAATCACTGCCCCAAGGGATGCACTCCCTCCTTACATCCCTTGAAAGATTGAGAATAGTAGATTGTCCAGAAATTGATTCATTTCCAAGAGGGGGTTTGCCCACTAATCTATCTGATCTTCACATCACGAATTGTAACAAACTCATGGCCTGTCGAATGGAGTGGCGCTTGCAAACGCTTCCCTTTCTTAGAAGCTTAGGGATTGGAGGACTTGAAGAAGAAAGATCGAAGTCATTTCCCGAGGAGCGGTTTCTGCCCTCCACTCTCACCTCTCTTTCAATTGGGGATTTTCCAAATCTGAAATCTCTGGACAATAAGGGCCTTGAGCACCTGACCTCTCTTGAAACTCTGTGGATTGAGAAATGTGAAAAGCTCGAGTCCTTGCCAAAACAGGGGTTGCCCCTCTCCCTTTCTCGTCTTTATATTAGGAAGTGTCCTCTGCTGGAGAAGCGATGCCAAAGGGATAAAGGGAAAAAATGGCCCAACATTTCTCACATTCCCTCCATCGTGATATTTAATGAAATTTACTTAATTGAAGAGGTCATCTGGTCATGAGGCACTTGCATCCAAACTCTTGGCTTTCTATGCAATTATTAATTCAGTACGTACTTTCTACTTTTATTTATGTTTTGTGCAATCCACACACACCAAGTTTGTGTATCATTCTCTTCTACCAATCACCTTCCATGGCTGCTCCAGAATTGAAACCAATATTTTAAACTCTAATACAAAATCAAAACAAACTACTACTTGAAAATTACTTTTATTTTTTAATTATATGAATATTAAATGTGTGTAGTAGTTTTAAATTTCTTTCTTTCTTTTTTAAATATCTTTAGTAGTTATATAACACAAAGGAAAATTGAATTTTAAAGGATTTTTCAATAAATTTTCAGCGATTTTCCTAGATTTTATTATCAAAATTTTAAAATAAAAAGTAAAAATACCCCCCCACACAAAATACACCTTTGAAATTATTTTCAAATTAAAATTTTTTTAAATCCAAATAAATAAATAAAAAGTGCAAATGAACAATTCTTAATTTTTGTGGGAGTTTATTTTTTCATGTTTTCTAGCTTTTTTTTTTTAAAAAAAAATTATTTGATCAACAACCCTTGTATTTGACTCTTTGAATTTGTGGCGTGTATCTTTTAATGTTAATTTCTTTAAATAGGAGTAGGCCTATATATGTTTTATGTTATTGATATGAAAGAAGCTATTAATATGTTTAATTCCTTTGAACTTGAAAACAACTGTACCTATGATCTGTAAGTGAAAAACAAGCCAAACATATTGACTTTGAAGCTATGATATTTTGTATGAATTGTCCAAATATATTCATTTAAGGCTTTTCATGAACTCTATGCAGGTTTTTTTAATACGATTTTCTAGACAAAATGTTGGAGGGCAACAATCATTTTCTTAGCAGTTTGATGTTATATGTAAGTACATATATACTTGTTCCTTGGTTCTAATTTGGTGGGATATAGATTTAAACAATTAGCTCATTCCTAATTCTAATTCCAGTTTCTGTAATCATATTTCAGGGACTGTAAAACCATTCATGTCATGAAGAATTTTTTATGTTGAGTGCGCACTATCTTGTTATTGATTGAGGAGGTTCTCCACACCAAACAACTCCATTTACTTGATATCATTATTTATTTTGTGCAAGTATGATTAATCGGAGGGAGCAAATGGAAAGATCTACCTCGTAAAGCCTTTGTAGACAAATCATCCCTTCACAAATATTACAATTCAGATCCTTTGGAGTAGTTAGAAGTGATGAAGCCTTCAAACACAATGTATGTATAGCTACAGAGTGCCCTGTTTTCACATAGGTACAAATTATTCTACAATCCCACTTTCTCAAATTTTAGTTTTTTTTCTTACAACAATAATACACATATATGAGTTTCAACTGAAGTTAACTTGATTTATATTTCATCTCTAGGAATAAGCAAAAACCTGAGTTAACAAATGTGGGAACAATTAGCCAATCTCATTGGTTTGGTTGCTGAGGATCGTCTTCTTTAGAGTTTTGAAATTATGCTTGCTCCTGAATTCTCCATGGTGACACCATCAATATCTGTTCCTTGACTTTGCTCCATGTGAAAGCTTTCAACTCATTGGAGCAACTACTAAAGGATTGTACTTGTGGGTTCTTCAGCTCAAGTCCTTGCCAAAACAGGGGCTGCCCTGCTCCCTTTCTCGTCTTTATATTCAAGGATGTCCTCTGCTGAAGAAGCTATGTCAAAGGTATAAAGAAAAAAATTGCCCAACATTTCTCACATCCCCTGCATCGTGATACTTGATGAAATTGAAGAGGTCATCCGGACATGAGGCCCTTGCATAGCTCTTAACTTTCTCTGCAATTATTGATTAAGTACGTATTTTCTACTTTTATTTACTTTTTGTGCAATCCATGCACACCGAATTTGTGAATCATTCTCTTTTACCAATCAATTCCTTCTCACCATACAACTTCCATGGCTGCTCCAGAATTGAAACCAGCATTTTAAATTCTAATACAAAAACAAAGCAAAGTACTGCTGCTTGAAAATTAGTTTTATTTTTTAATTAAATAAATATTAAATGTGTGTAGTAAATTTAAATTTCTTTCTTTTTTTAAATATCTTTACCAATTATATAACAAAACAGAAAAAGAAATTTTCAAGGATTTTTCAATAATTTTTTAGTGATTTTCTGTGATTTATTTTATGTTAACAAAAGAGGCATGTTTTATTGATAAATTTGAAAATAAAAGATCAAAATACCCCACCAAAATACATTTTTGAAATTGTTTTCAAATTAAAATATTATGACTGTATGATAGAAACACCTACCATGGCATCATATTTCATATGGCTTTGAAATTAACTACAGGTAGAAATTGGATGAGTAGGACTTTGCATTTTTAGTTAGCTCTTTCTGTCATCAAAATGATTTATATATTTCTCAATCTGCAAACTCAGGAGAAGAGTATGCAGAAGATTTCTGTCGCCTTCCTAAGTTCTCTTGTTGCCATTAAATTATGTAAGTTCCTCTGACTTTCGACAACTTAAGATGGGAATAACTTCAATGGATGTACTGCATGCCAAAAACTCCAGTCCACATTGAACTCTTAAGGGTGAATATCCATGCCAAGTAGATAGTTGGTGAATTGCATATAGATATTTGTCTAAATGGCTTAATTTATTCACAGAGCAAGAAGTTACATTTATTAAACAAGAGCATAAAGGAAGTAAGAAGAAAAGTTAAGAACTATGGCCCTGAAGGTTAGATCAGCTTGTTAAGTTGGTATAACAACACAAAACAACAGACTTCACCTATTACTGATCAAATAACTGAGAGACATATCCTAGCAAGAAAAAATTGTATAATATTTTACATATTGAAACCACCTTTGCTGGGGTTTCTAGACCTTCAACCTTCAAAGGAAAAAACCATCAAGACTTTAATGCTTCTATATTTTAATGATTAAAAAGTTAAAGTTTTAGAAAATTATAGAAGATGTTGTCAGATGTAGTTTTTGATGTAGGTTATGAAATGGGCTGTCAACAAAACCCTTAGAAATATAGATTAGAGGTTAATCCGAACTTTCAAATCTAGTTATTTTTTCACTTCAAACTTGAATATAAAATTTAGTTAATGAACAAATTGCATTTCAATATTGCAGGCTTATAGTGTAAGTGCCAACTTGGTGGCTATCAGAAAAGCTTTCAATACTACCATATCTGTTCTATTTTGCTGGGGTTTTATGTCTGACCATGTGCTGGAAGAGAATAAAAACTTTCTCCAAGCCCTTTCAAAGTTGGGCTTTCCTACAGAACTATGGAGGTAACGTATCCCAGAATTGTAATTGTTTACTTCATTTGCATTTCCATGCTTGTACTGATGATTTCTCCTTTCAAGTAGGCTTTTGACTTTTCCTGTCTTGCATGGCACTCGGGTATGCTATTTGTCTTTGGAAAGAGTTCAGGCATGGTAAAAGGATTCCCTACTTGGTTGGTGCATTCATTAAATAAAATGTAACTAGATAAGATACACATCTGTCATGACATCAATACTCATATGTTTCTAAAATTATCCACAGGCTGATGTTGGATGGCTGTTGAATTTGACCAAAAGTGTTCAAAGGTGTGGTCTCTGATTCAGGCCACTGAATGAGTTGTCAACAAAAACATATCTTGGAAAGTAAAGATTCATGGTAACTTTCAAACCTAATTGTTTCTTCTCATCAAATTGGAGACAAGAGTTTGCTCATTGCATTTCAATGTCACTGGCTTCTGGTGTTAGAGCAATGTTCTTGGCTATCAAAAAGGCTTTACTACCATAGCTATTCTGTTTTGCTGGAGTTTTATGTTAGACTACATGCTGCAAGGGACCAAAACACTCTTCGCACCCCTTTAACAATCCCAAGCAAAGTTACCATGATAAGGTAGGGAAGTCCGAATTTGGTACTTAAATTGGTACTTAAATCAATAGGTAGATATTTTATAGATATAGATGGAAAAGGTTTGCCTATTTCTAGTTCACTAAGTTTAAACATCTTCTCTTTCTTGTCCTTTGTTTCATACACTCTACAAATGTCCATAGCATTTTAATGAAAATATTTTGATATTGCTGCTATTAAAACCTATGTCCATCTTCATGTTATGCAGCTTCCTCTATGGCATCACTGAAGAATTTGTATGACGTATTTTTGTTGTATAATAAGATGATTCTTTTACAACTCATCACCATGGCTCTTGGCAGGCAACTATGTCTTTTAGTATCATAATGATTCTGTTTTGCTTGATCAATATTTATGCTGCAATGGGACTAGGACATCATCCATGTGCCTTTGGAAAGTTGAAATTAAATTCTGAGGCTGTAAACTTTGGGAATTTCAAAGCAAAACCAATTTAGTGATGCAGAATTGAGTGACTTATTGTTTGTTTTGGTTTGAAGTTGTCTACAAATTTTCAACATGTGACTGTGTTTGTGGATGCTTATTTCTAGGTTATTTTGGTGCTTGAATGGAGATTGGTGGCTGGAAGTTGATGTCAAATCACCAAGACCCGAAAATATATGGATGCTATACTCATTGTATAGACTTTTCACTTCTCCTCTGTCTTGCATGGCACTTGGGTGTGCTCTTTTGCATAGGGAGAGCTTAGGCATGGTGGAAAAGCTCTCTTCTTGTTAGTGGGTCCATTAACTGACTTAAAAGTTATAACTATAAGAAATAAAAATATAAGATAAATAACGCATCATATCTCATATCGTTCTGAAATTACCTGCAGGTGGAAGTTAGGCAGATTTCTGTTGCCTTCCTAAGTTCTGTTGTTGCTATAAAACCATGTGTAAGTAGCTTCTACTTTTGGTAACTTAACATGAGACTAGCTTTAATGGATGGATTGAAAATTATTCTGGGTTTCAACTTTATTACTGCACTCATAAAAATCTAGATAGTTTGTGAATTGAAAGTTGATGTTTGTCTTAATAGCTTAATTTTCAGATATTAAAAAAAAAATCCACTATATTTCCCAAAAATATCTTGACAGAGCTAGAAGTAGGAGAAGCTAGAGAGATAGGGGAAGAACCAAAGTCTAGAATTATGGGCATGAAGGAGGAGATGAAGCCCTTGTTGGTTTCATATAAAATAACAATGGTAATACTAGAAATACAAAGTTTTATTGGAATTATAAAAGAACTTAGGGAAAAAGATACATTCTTTAGATTTGGAAAGCAATTCCCTACTCTCCAACTTTCGAACTTTTAGTGGTTCACTTCAAAATCAAGCATACAATTTTGTTCACGGACAATTTAATTGCATTTCAATATTGTAGGCTTCTGGTGTAAATACAAATTTCTTGGCTGTCAATAAGCTTTGCTGCTTTAATTGATCTATGTCTCTGGAGTTTCATGCCTGACTTTGTGAGGCAGGGGACCAAAACATTCTTCCTGCCCTTTGAAGAAGCCCAAACAGAGTTGCCCTGATCAGGTAGGGAAATTGGAGTTTTGAATTGGGTTGCCAACTCTGTTATGCAACATAAAATCCTCTCCTTTTCAAATCTGCTATACCTTCATAGGTTGTTAAGATGCTTTTTGTGTGATGCATATTTACAGGATGTGAATGAGTGAAGACTTTTGTCCTGAAAAGTGTTGCAAATGTGGTGAAGAATCACCAACACTCTAATTTGGTGGGATATA
This sequence comes from Vitis rotundifolia, assembly GCA_030254885.1. Classification (NCBI taxonomy): domain Eukaryota; kingdom Viridiplantae; phylum Streptophyta; class Magnoliopsida; order Vitales; family Vitaceae; genus Vitis; species Vitis rotundifolia. The sequence goes on along the minus strand of CM058163.1, from coordinate 19,875,323 downwards.
GATTTCTAAGGGACCTTTGTTAACAATTAGCTCCTTCCTAATTCTAATTATTCTGTTTCTGTAATCTTTTGTCGGACTATAAAACCGTTCATGTCATGAAGAATTTTCTATGCCTGAGTGCATACTATCTTGTTATTGATATAGGAGGTTCTCCACCAAAAGACTCCAAATGGAAAGATCTACCTGGTAAAGCCTTTGTAGAGAACTTGGTGGCGATCAGAAAAGCTTTCAGTACTACTATAGTTGTTCTGTTTTGTTGGGGTTTTGTCAGACCATGTGCTGTAAGAGAACAAAAACTTTCTCCAAGCCCTTTCAGAAGCTTATACCAACCAAACCTGAAAAGTCCCAATGGCACAGTAAGGTAGGGAAATGGGATTGCACCTGTGACCTGTTTTATACTCATACTAGCTCTTACTAAAACCATTTTCTTTTTCCTCTTCTACATTCTTAGATCTTTGAATCCTCGATACGTACATGGATGTGTAAGTGGAGATCTGGAGGTATCAAAGGTGATGCAAACACGGTGCAGAATCACTGGTGGAGATGTGGTGGGATCAGAACTTGCAATACTACCCCTGAATGTGAAAGAGTAAGGAATGGCAGCAAAGCCCTCTCCTTGGTTACCAAGTTCATGAATCAAATCAAGTGGATGATCTCACCACCACCCCGGAAGACTTCATGTTTCACACTTTCAATTGATTCATTGAAGACACTTTCAATTGGTTGGAGTAGGAAATTGGAGTTATCATTGCTTGAGGACATGACACACAACCACTATGCTACCCTTACCAGATTAAGTATATATGATAGTTGTGATTCTCTCACATCCTTTCCGTTAGCCTTCTTCACAAAGCTTGAGGGACTTGGTATCGGGGGTTGTACAAATCTGGAGTCCCTTTACATTCCAAATGGACTTCACCACATGGATCTCACATCTCTCCAGAGCTTGTGTATTGATCATTGCCCTAATCTGGTATCTTTTCCGGAAGGAGGATTGCCCACTCCAAATCTAAGGGAGCTTGTTATAGTTGACTGCGAGAAACTCTAGTCACTACCCCAAGGGATGCACACCTTCCTTTCATCCCTTCATTATTTGTATATATCTAATTGTCTAGAAATTGATTCATTTCCAGAAGGAGGTTTGCCCACTAATCTATCTGAGCTTGACATCAGGAATTGCAACAAACTTGTGGCCTGTTGGATGGAGTGGGGCTTGCAAATGCTTCCCTTTCTTAGAAGCTTGTGGATTGGAGGACTTGGAGAAGAAAGATTGGAGTCATTTCCCGAGGAGCAGTTCCTGCCCTCTACTCTCACCTCTCTTTCAATTAGGGATTTTCCATATCTGAAATCCCTGGACAATAAGGGGCTTAAGCACCTCACCTCTCTTGAAACTTTGATGATTAACAACTGTGAAAAGCTCAAGTCCTTGCCAAAACAGGGGCTGCTCTCCTCCCTTTCTCGTCTTTATATTAGAGGATGTCCTCTACTAAAGAAGCGGCGCCAAAAGGATAAAGGGAAAAAATGGCCCAACATTTCTCACATCCCCTGCATTGTGATAGTTAATGAAAATGGTTTGTCAAATGAAGAGGTCATCTTGTCACGAGGCCCTTGAATCCAAGCTCTTGCCTTTCTCTGCAATTATTGATTCAGTACGTACTTCTGATTTTATTTATGTTTTGTGCAATCCACACACACGGAATTTGTGTATCATTTATTAAACAGGAGCAAAAAAGGAAGTATGAAGAAAAGTTAAGAACTATGGCCATGAAGGTTAGATCAGCTTGCTAAGTTGATATAACAACACAAAGCAACAGACTTCACCTATTACTGATCAAATAACTGAGAGACATATCCTAGCAAGAAAAAATTGTATAATATTTTACATATTGAAACCACCTTTGCTGGGTTTCTAGACGTTCAACATGCAAGGCAAAAAACAATCAAGACTTTAATGATTAAAAAGTTTAAATTTTAGAAAATTATAGAAGATGTTGTCAAATGTAGTTTTTGAAGCAGGTTATCAAATGGGCTGTCAACAAAACCCTTAGAAATATAAATTAGAGGTTGATCTGAACTTTCAAATCTAGTTATTTTTTCACTTCAAAATTTAATATAAGATTCAGTTAATGGACAAATTGCATTTCAATATTGCAGGCTTATAGTGTAAATACCAACTTGGTTGCTATCAGAAAAGCTCTCAGTACTACCATAGCTGTTTTATTTTGCTGGGGTTTTATGTCCGACCATGTGCTGGAAGAGAACAAAAACTTTCTCCAAGCCCTTTCAGAAGCTTATAATAAACCTCAAAAGTCCTCATGCCACATTAAGGTAGGGAAATGGGATTGTACCTGTGACCTGTGACCTGTTTCATACTCCCACTAGCTGTTACTAATTTTCTTTTTTATTTTTTCTTTTTTCTTTTCTAATTTATTAGATCTTTGAATCTTTGATACGTGGATTGTAAGTGGAGATCTGGAGGTCTCAAAAGTGAAGCAAAAGTGGTGCAGAATCACTAATCATTGGAACTAGCAGTATGCAGTGGGGATCAGAACAAGTTATTCAGTTCTTTCTCGCTTGAATCAACTTGCTATGCTACCACTATATGTGAAGAGTAAGGAATGGAAGAAAATCGCTCTCCTTGGTTACCAAGATCATATATCAAATGAAGTGGGTGACTTCACCACCACAATGCCATACTACCTCGTCTCTTCAACACATACAACTGTTGGAAGTTGGTGCAGAGTTTTTGTTTCACCCAGAAGGTTTCTCTTACCATTGTTATCAAAATTGTCTGGTTCTTCAGTCTCCTAACTGTAAGCATATGAAAGATGTTTCGAAATATATGTTGTGCTCAAAATGCATCTTCTGCAACTCCTGCAATTTTTCTGCTTACAAAATTACTGTTGATATGCTGATGTTGTACTACTTCCACTCCTACTCAATGGAATAAAACTCATTTCTATGGCTGTGGTTTATAACATTTTTCCCTTCCTCTACGGATAATTGAGTTTGTTACTTTTATGAGCGAATATAAATATGTCAAATTACAGAACAAGAAGTGGTTTCAGGGGAGTGTCTTAACATGGTCCATGTTCTAGTGGCAAGGTATCAAGTCAGATTAAAACAATATATGTTTAAATGGATCCCATTCTTTTTCAGGATTTAGGTGCCTTGTGCTCTTTGCTAAGCACAAATAAAGCGACGTGTTAGAAAAGGGTCTCCTGCAGGACTCATTACTTTTTGCTATTACTGTGTTTAACTGCTATGCTTTGTATTCCATGCAGTAGTAAAATTCTAAAGAAATAAACTGTGTAGAGGTTGTAGGGTTGTTCCCTAATACATGAGCTGAAATCTCCTCCTAAAAGCTTGAACATGTTCAACTTGAAGCCAATTTAGAGGTGAAATGAAGGTGATATCAGCAAATTTCATTCTAATTCCATGGTGTCTACCTTTACAGTTTGGAGTTTACCTTCCTGTGTTCCATCGCTGATTTTTTTTGCCAGACATTCTTGATTATGATTGCAAAGTTCAACGGCTAAATTCTTGCTTTCATGGGGTGGGCAACGACTTCTAATTATGCTCTTGAAATAAAGAATAGTGCAGTAATTTTGAAGCGGTTGGGAAGTAAAGCCAACAATCTCCAGGGCAAGGAATTAATATGAAAATATAGTACATTGTGCATATATTATATGTTGGGAAGTATGTCTGGATTGTAATAGTGGCCTGCCTAATACTTTAATGGATGAGCAAATAGCACTCCAGAAGGCATTGATAAACTATTGGGCTCCTGAAGCAGATCACCATATTTCAACTTTCTTGCACTCCATAAAAATCTGAACTCCAATTCAGTACTGCTCTACAAGGGATTAGAGATTGCACCCTTTTCTTAAATGCATCAACTTAGCCAATGATTTATTATGAAGGCAATGTCGAACACTGAAGATGAGCTTTGACATTTTAACTCATAGAAAAAGAAAAATGTACAATGCTTATTGTAATTTGATCACTGATTTGTTACATAATTCCTTGGAGTTGAAGGTGCATTTGGTTTTCAGAATGAATTTTGATTTGTTTAAAAGGTAGAAAACCTTAAAGTGGCCCATTTTGCTTCAAATGGATTTCTGAATGAATGATGTGATCCTCTTTCTAGTTTCAGTCACTACCACATTTGATTTGTCTGAAACACCTTCTTGGTCCACTGGTTCATATTGGCTGCCAAATACGCCTTATGCGTTCATTTATACATGTGAACAGATCAAGCTTGTTATGCACGTCGAATGTTAATTGCTTTTATAGTTGCTTTGATTCACATAGCTTTGGAGTTCTTGGTACTAATATTAGTACAAATTTTGGTTTGTAGGAGTTTTAATTGCTTCTAAATCATTAGTTAAGTTCTACCTCATTTTCATTTACTATTTATTGCAAATTGTGCTTTGATTTTTTCTTGATATTTCAATTTTCTGGCTTTTAACCTCTGTTTGCTTGCAAGTTCCAACTGCTTTCCACATCGAAGCTTGATTAGTCTATGGGTACAAACTTAGTTTGAATCATTATAGGCTCACTTCTAGTATGATTTCAATGATCTAGTAACTACAAATTGTTGTGCTCCTTTAATCTTCCACATAAATGCCAATCTACTTGGTTGTTCTTCTACAACTTACCTGAATATATTTTTGAATCAAAATCCTTTGTTACAACAGGAATAGTACCCACTAATGACTGACTGAATTTGGAATTGATAAATGGAAGGGAAACACAAACTAGGTCTGTAATGAAAGCAGTAAAGGTAAAAGAAGAAAGTACCTGAATGAAAATTGCAGTCCCATCAGTGTAAAGAAAAGTAGAGTTTCCATGGAAGGGCCTCATGGTAAGATGACTTAGCATCAATCTTTAAGCAAGGAACATGCCCAATTGTGGGCCAATCTTTCCCTTTAGCAACATGAATGGTGTGTAAAAGTGCTTGAGTTGGTAAGAAAATGTGAAAAGTGGAGGTTTGAGGTTTCAAGACATAATTTTTTCTTGAAGAAATTATCCCTAACCTAAATTTTCAATGCTTAGGTTGGATTTGGTTTCGATGGTCAGTAGACTGATTGGGCATAGTAAGGTGGTCCTAAGGGTCATCGGGCTAAGGATGGGCTAGGCTTATATGTAATTTGCACCTTGGGTCTAAATTTTATATTTATATGCATCTACACTTTTCACACATCCATTCCAAAACTTAAATCTTGTTAATATATCCACTTAGTTTTTCTTTCATATCTTCTATTCTACCTTCTTACCTCATTTCTTCTTTCTTCTCAATCAAAGCAAAAATCATCATCTCCCAAGCTTCTTTGTCACAAAAATATATTTGAAATAAATTTAAAGTTAATTCCAATTTATATATATATATGCTTTGTTTCACATGAGTGTTTTTAGTGTTATTAGTTATATAATTTTTTATAAATATTTATTGTGAAAATAGTTAGAAAACATTTATGATAAATTTAACATATTTTGAGGTAATTTTTTTTTTTTTAAATAGAAAATAATAATATTTTTGTCCAATAATTGATGTAATTCAATTTAATTCAATAGCTACATATTTTATTGATATAGATGAAAATTTGTCTATTTTTACTTCACAAATTTTAAGCATGTTCTCTTTCTTCTACTTTGTTTAGTATACTCCACCTATGTCAGTCTTCATGGGATGCAGGTTCCTCATAAGCAATTTGGCATCACTGAAGAATTTGTAAGATGTATATTTATCTCATAATAAGATGTGACTGCATTTGTGGATGCCTACTTCCATGTTATTTTGATATATATCCCAATGGAGATTAGATGGAAATACATGAATGCTATAGGCATTGGTTAGACTTCTCACTTCTTTATCCTTCATGACACTCTATTCTCCTTGGTAGGAGAAAAGCTTAGGCATGATAAAAAACTGACTCTCTTCTTGTTAATGGGTTTTGTAGGAACACTTAGTTTAGGTTAGCAATTTTATTCCATCCATCCTATTTTAGGACTTTGGATATTTAATTTTATGTGATTTATATTACTTGATGAAGACTCCAAATTTGTATAAAATCAACCTCCAAAAATCCAAATAAGTATGATTAAGTTAATCAAAAGGCTAATTAATGACTTGTACAGGGCATAAAGTGGCTTTATAGCAATTGAAGTCAATGTTTTGGTTTAACAATGCTTTTATATCTTCATTATATAAGGAAAAAAATGGCAACATAATCTTAAATATTACATTTATAATTATTATTCAATATATCGTCTTTCTTATAGTAAAAAAAATAACAACATATGTAATTGGACTACAAATATATACTCAAATAAAAACAATTTAGGTTATATTCAATTCAACATCATGTATAATTATTATAATTAACATAAATATATAAAAAAAAATCTCATCACAACATAAGTTATTTGCTAGTATAATATGATATGTGGATGAATTTCCCATCAACAAAATTTTCATTATTTTATAAATTTTATTAAAAAATGTTTGTGAATAATCATCAAGATTCCCACCCCAGTTTTCACTAATCCATAATGTGAATGCTTAAAAAGACACTAGTACTTCCAATATTATTTCCATTTTGTCCATTTGAACAATTTGTGCATCTTGATTCTTTTAAAGGTTCTATAATTTTATTTTTTTATTAATTTTGAGAGTAGTTTTTATAAAAATACTTTTAATTCATTGTATTTTTATTAATAACATTTTCATAGAAACGTTTGTCAAGAGATCAGGTAATGCTTGGATATAAATTCTTTCTATAATAGTTTTAATAACATATTATGTAAGAAAAATCATATTTTAAAGAAATACATAGTAAATGCTAGTATAAGAATGAAAAGATTCTTTAACTTTATGAAGCAATTTTCATAACTTTGTTAAAACATGCTTTTTGAGTATTTAGAAGTACTTTAATCCTATCAGAATAAGTCTCAGAGATGTTTTTATGTACCATTCTAGTTATTAAACATTTTTCTATTAATTTATTAAAAAAAGGTAGATGAATGAGATATTAGAAAAATGTATACATGCATTTCATGAGTCTTTCCTAATCACAAATCAAGTCTTTCGAAAGCTAATATGAAAAGGATATGAAGTAGGGTTCCTTCCTTTTTAATATCTTCAAATCATACAAGAAGGGTAGAGACCTACACTACATAAACAGCCAACTTACATACCATCAAGGCTTTAAAAAAATGGTTTAGATAGTTGGATAACCATCAATGTGGACATGACTAAGGCTATGTTTGGTTCCCAAAAAATGCTAAGGAAAGGAAAAAAAATCATATGGAAAATTATTTTCTTTAGTTTGGGTGATATGGAAAATATGATGGAAAAAAAATATAAAGGAAAATATCATAATATTTTCCCTATTATTTTCCTTAAAAATAATGAGGAAAATAAGAGAAAAAAAAGAAGGGAAAAGTTGAGGGAAATGTTATCGGGCTCTTGTTCACCGAGTCTCTTGTTTACCTCTAACTTCCTCTTCACTGGTCGCTATGGCTTCTCACCGTCGTCGACCCTTTCAACGGCCACCATTATCACTCCGACCACCTTCTAGTGCCTCTAAAAACCTACCCTTTTCAAGCACCCAAGTTCCCATGGATGAAGTGCGTTCTTCAAATCAAGTTCCCATGTATGAAATGAATTCTTCAAATCCAATGAATGTATTCGGATCCATATCTTCAAATCAGGTATGAATTGAACTCCAATTCACCTCATCTTGTGAAAACCCGAAACCCAAGGTAATCGCTCTCTCTCTCTCTTAGGTTCTCTGTTTGGGTTTCTGGATTGCTTTCGTCTTTCCTGTTTCTTAAATTTCACCAGAATTTTTCTAAACTTTCCTGGCTTGTTTATTTCTGGATTTGCTCTGATTTTTACCTAATTGTCGATGATGTTCTGCTATTGTTTACTGACCGATGGTTTTTTCATAATTTATGTTATGGGTTTTTGGCATTTAGTGAGGATTATTGTTTGTCTTCTAATGTTTGTAGGCAGGGTTAAAGTTCCACCCCTTTTCATTCCAAAAACTTGAATATATTACCTATCACATATCCTTGCATCACCCAAATTGGAGTTAGTCATATCAAACATTTGGTAACATCTTTGTGCTTTCATTTGATTTCAGAAACAAGAATTTTAAGGTTTTGTTTGGTTCTACAAGACTTGATTGAAAAAATGGGGATATTACATGTTTGAAGAATTGCTTCTAAGAAATAGTGTCTGCATATATGCATGACTTGGTTGGGGGAATGGCTCTGTAGTTGTGTATTGCATATATGTATGTTGTTGCTGTCTTTGAGTGCTTGGTTATTGTGTTGGACAAAGTATGATGTATGTTTGGTTTTCTCAATAACTTGTTGCTAATGAATAAAATAAAACATGTTTCTACATTGGATAAGAGCATAAGTAATAGAATCAAGGTAGTAATAAAATAAAACCTGTTTCTACAATATGCATTGACATGGACCTATTCCCTTCCCTATACATCAATGAATTGATGCATTTTTTGATTTGATTGGTTGTCCTTGGTGTTTCAAAAATTGAATTTGCTCTTAAGGTTTCTTTTATGGAGCAGCCACACTGCAATTGACATCTCAAACATGAAACCTTTACAAAATAAATGCCCCTTTAATAAAATTGGCCTATCTGGTGAAGCCAATGCTAGTTCCTAGAACACATTGGGTGCTTCTGTGATACATTGCATCATTGATATTCACTTTCTTTGTTCTTTTGCATCAATCACCCAAATGCATTATTCCCAAATCCAAACACCTGTTCCAAAACAACTTTTCCTAATGATTTTGCTAAATCATTCCTCTAACTTTGCTATCATGTAGACTTATAATGGAGTGTGGCAAAGACTTAGAAGATGGGTTGCTACTTGTGTAGCTATGTATGCTACATATGCGACAATTCTTGTTTCAGTTTATCATTGCTCAAACTATTTGGAGAGATCAATCTCTAATGAAGGAGATTATGAACGACATGCTTTGATGGAAAGACTTACACTAATGGATAATGAAGATTGTTATAATCAACTACGTATGCAATTGAAAGAGCATTTGGTGTTTTGAAGAAAAAGTTTCCAATAATAGCTTGTGGGACGGAGCCACATTTACCTTGTTGACACACAATCTGATATTATACTAGCATGTTGTATCCTCCATAACTATCTCATGGGTGTTGATCTAGATGAAAGATTAATAGCAGAGGTCGATAGAGAGCTTTTTAGCTAAGAAGCAGAGTTTGAATCAATGGTCTTGAGTTTAGCTGAAAAATGCAAGGAATGAGAAATCTTAAAGGAGAAAATAGTCATGGACATGTGGAAATAATACAATAGAAATCGTTGATGAGTCCTTTTATTTTATGGTTCTTTTCTTGTATAGTTTTTTGTGTTTCATATTAAGTATGATGATTGTATTTAGAACTATAACTCCTCTAGTTAAAATCACACTTTGAATGAGTTACAATGAAGTTATTATTATATCTCCTCCTCTTGACTTTTCATTTTAAACATATATATATGTATTATTATTTCAAATGGAACATAGTGAAGACTTTGAAGTACACAAAAGTGTAAGTGAAAAAAGAAACTTGACTTGGATTGATGAAATGGACAACTTTTTGGTTGATCGATTAATGGGGCAAATGCATAAAGGGAAAAAGATAGTAGGAGTCTTCACCAAGACAGCTTATGCAATAGTTGCTCGAGAAATTGGGAAAATTTTTGAATTGAGTTGTAATTTTGAGCACATAAAAAATAGAATGAAAACTTTTTTTAAAAAAACTTTTATGGTGCTCAAGAAGTTTTACGAAGTGGTAGTGGATTTGGTTTCAATTAATCAACTCAAATGATCGAAGCTACCATGGAAATATGGACTACTTACACTAAGGTGAGTTAATTATTATTTTTGAGTTATTAGAAATAAAAATTTTGCATGTAATGTAAAGGTATAAATTTCTAATAGACATTATCACAATTGAACTTGAGTTTTGTTAATATTTGTTTTTTATGATGTTAAAAGGCACACTCAAGAACATTTCAGTTCAAATACAAACCTATTAGAAATTATGATAAGTTGTCCATTCTTCTTAGAAAAGATCGAGCAACAGGAAGTCTTGCTGCTAGTGCAAAAGAAAGACAACTTCGTTGGACCCAGAAACAAAATTTGGATGGCACAATTCCATTAGGATCATCACAACATGAGTTCAAAGATGAAACATTTGCTTATGTTGAAAATGAAGCAATAACTAAGACATCTTTCTCATCTGTAGATGCATCTGTTTCTACACCAAAGTCAAACAAAGAAACAAAAAAATGAAAAGCAAAATATGCTGACATTGTTAGTGAAAAACTAAGGTCAATTAGAATTGGAATGGATGCAATTGTTGCGGCTCTTGATAGAAGCAACCTTCAAAATTATACAGAAGAGTAATTGTTTGAAGAGATTACTAAGATTGGAGGCATGAGTGATGTATCTCATATTAAAGCATATCAAGCTCTTACCAGTGATGTGAGTGCAGTTCAAGCCTTCCTTGCTTGTCCAATTGATAGGCATAAGCTTTGGTTGTCAGTTAAATTTGGACCTACTTTTTTATATGCCTAATTTGAGATGGAGATTATTTTTATTTTTAGTTTTATTTTGGGGCTATACGTGAAGTTTTGATATCAAAACTCATGGATGATAGTTGACTATTAGAAATTGATCTATTATATTTTTAGACTTATGAAGACTTCTTTATTCATTTACTATGAGGGCTTCTTTTTATTTGTTTGTTATGGAGACTTCTTTTTATTCCTTTGTTATAGAAACTTTTTTTTATTCATCTATCTTTTCAGCATATTATTCAATTATCTTTCCAAGGTAAGTGGTGTAAATTTTGGTCACCCATTTTGCCATTGGATTAGTGTAGTTTGTGATTGGATTAATGGCATCTTGTGGATTAATGCAATAGTGAGGGCATAATAGATGTATATTCCTTTGTGATCTATCCTCCTTTCTATTTTTATCATGAGAGATATTGAATTATAACTTGCAAATCATTTATAGGGTTGCCTGAGTGTACATACAGTGCACTCCTTTTTGTTAAGTGTTGCTTAATATATTCTTTGATTACCTATGAAAGCAAAAATTTGTAGGGTGAATGGTTGATGGGTTCTGGAAGAACAAAACCTACATGTTTTTGCATTGTGGGCTGATTTGGCTATACATTAGGCTTGCAACTTGTAGGCTGAGGTTTTCTTGACACTTCTTTCACATGTTGTTTTGTGGGGACAATATTCCTTTGCTAGTAGCTATTATTTATGTGTTTTATAAGCATTTTGAGTTGTTGTCATTGTATATTAGGCTTGCAACTTGTAGTTTGGAGTTTCTAATGGTAGACCTTTGACTTTTCATTATTTAGGACAATGTACTTCTGAACATGCATTTTGATCAATTGTATTATATATTTGGCTTGCAACTTGTAGTTTTGAGTGTTTAATGGCAGTTTTTTCCCTTGTTATTAGTTGGAACTTGGAACATTGTACTTCTTTCACAAATCCTAGAAACAGTGCCTATTACTCACATGTTTGATGTTAGCTAGAAGCAACTTATGCCCAAGTTTCTTCTACTTGTTTTTCTTGATTGTAATTGCGTATTAGGGTTGCAACTTCTAATTTGAATTTTGTTGATGATCATTTCTTTTGCTATCAAATTCCCAGGATATGGTTACTTTGATCAACATGTTCAACATGACTTGGAAACATATGGTGTTTGATTTTCTACTCCTTTTCCTTCTCCCCTAGGATGCTGCATTAACAGATTATGTTATATATGTTGAACTTGGTCACTGCCACATTTTCTTTTAAATGGTGGAAAGGTTATTCTTGGTGTTGGTAAAATCCATCAAATGCAATTCTTGATCACAATTCCAAATATTTGTAGGCATGTATTCGAGTGATTATATATATTCAACTTTAACCTTGGGGGAAATTACTTGTGTTTATGCTCTTTTTTCTAGTGGTATCTCATGGCTTTGAGTTGACTTTCATGGATGAAAACATAACCATGAAGCACCTCCCTTGAACCATAAATCATAATTCACCCAGAAAAGAAAAAAGGGAAAGAAAATGATACAAATGAGGAGTATCTCATTTTGTTGTTCTGGGTAGTTTTTATGATCTAGTCACACCTCTGAGATATGGGATATCTTAACAATGGTGGACAAAAGTTCACGTATCCATGTGTATGGGACCAATAGTTGGTGCAGTTAAGGAATTGGGCGATAATAGTTTGCTTTTAACAATCGAGTGTATGGCTTTGAAGGAGGGAGCTGATACAAGTTATGGGGCGGATCTGATTGATTGATAATCAAAGTTCGCTCCTATGATTTTTGGTTGTTTCGAGTATTTACTGGTGCACAAAATTGAAATTGTCAAAACACGAAAGTTGTAATAGAGAACCATCTTGGTCAATTTGAGTCGGGAACTTAGTCCTCCGTTGTGTAAAAATTTTGAATGAGCTTTTTAATGGAACCACTTTGGACTAGCTTGACTATGACTGTTGTTGGGATTTTTTTTCTTCTTTTTCAAAGATATTATTAAAAAATGGATGCTTAAAAAATCAATACAAAAAAGTGGTAATTTCTGCAATAGTGTTGCAAAACTGATTTTTAGAAAATAATATCACAAAATTTATTTTATTATTCAACAAATTGATAACCATCTAAGACAAATTGTTAATTTTGTTTTCCTTCCATTTTTTCTTGACTTTTTTTCATGGTTAACCAAACAAAAGAAATGATTTTTTTTTTCCTTTGAATTTTCCATGGATAACCAAACAAGTGAAAAAAATTATATTCATTTCCTTAGTTTTTTCTTTCCTTCCATTTTTCCTCCCAATTTTCTTTCTCTCGCATTTTCCGGGAACCAAACATAGCTTAAAGCAATTTGATTTACCTTTTGATAAACTTATTCGGAATTTCTTTCAGTAATTGTTTTACTCATAGAAAATATTCAATAATTCTACTCTTTTTTTTCTCATGTTTAGGCTTTAATATTTATCTTCTCTTTTCTCTATATTAAATCTTATGGTATACTTAATTAATTCACTCTCATATACGGATATTATTAAAATATGATCATATGAACTAAAATTAAATCATTATATGGTTTGAACAATTAATTAAAAATTCATTCACTACCACTTCATCAAGACAAGCATACGTGTAAATCTCATTGCTCCATTTTTCTTTTACAACTTAGCTTTGGTTAACAATGTCAACTTTTACTAAGTTCAAATGAAAATAATTTTACCCTTTCTCTTTTCTTTCAACCCCCATCTAGTTATACAAGAAAAGTAGGGCTTGTGGGGCTTGAAAAACAATTGATGCCTCAATAATTTATGAATATCTTAATGATTTCATAATCATATGGTTACCACTATATATTAATCATAATAAATAATGGATTGATTTTGGATTTTAGGAGAAAAAAGAGACAACAGGCTTAGTATAACATAATTTACTATTGAACCAAATAAATTATTTGTAAAATCAAAGGAATCAATTGGTATCTAGACATGAAGATTAGGTTAAGGTTCATTGACCATTCTTCTCATTTTTCTATAATTATCTACTCATGAGACCCTTGCATCCAATCTCTTACTTTTCTTTGTTTCTTTCTTCTTATTATAAATCATGAGGACTTTGCATCCAAGCTCTTGCTTTTCTTTGTTTCTTTTTCTTCCTACAAATTGCCTATATTTAGTTTCATTTCAATATGCTTCTATTTTTTAAATGTTGTTTCAATCACATTTTTAGTTTTTGTAAATATTAAACTTGTTTGATTGTTTTAATTTTATTTCTTGCTTTTTTAAAATAAATAAAAAAACATATTTAGTAGTTATATAACAAGAACTAAAAGAAAATTCCTTCGATGATCTTTTGAACATTTTCAATTATTTTTGGATGTTGATATATTTAGGAAAAAAAATGTTGGTGGTTATGAGTGTTAATATTAAAGGTTTGATATCATTTACCTTCTTAATATTTTATTTTATTTTAATCTAAAGACCTATAAAAGAAAAAGGAAAAAAATTCTTTTGTTCTTCCTTTTATACATTACACCAAAATTTTAAAAGCAAACTTTGACACCATTCAATTATGTTGAAAAAATATCCAACATTTTGGATATTCCATTTTGGTAAATCCATCTTAAATCTAATCCCATCTTCCAAGACAATCATCTTATTCAATGATTCCTATCTTTTTGTAGGATAAAACAAATATAAAGCCTTGAGATTTGTAAACTTTGGTAACCATCTAATTGCTTAAACACAAATATTATAAGCTTAATTATGATTTTGAGGGTCCAAATTTCAAGAATGGTTCTTTGCTTTTTAATTGGGCAGGTGGAATGGTGGATGTAATTATTATTTTGAGGATCGAAATGCGGAACGGCTCATTTTTTTGTCCCCATTCAAGTTTTCAACACCTAATATTAAAACATTGGGTACATTATTTTTTTCCAACTACACCCACTTGTAATATTTTTTTCCCCTACTTGCAATGGAATCAAATCAATTTCTTTCTTTAATTTCTTTTCTTTTGGCATTTGCTTTTGGACGTCAAATTCTTTCAAGGTTCCTGAAATACCCTCTTCTGTTTTCACATTTCTACCATACGGTAAGCATGAGCTTAATATTGGACAAGGATAAAACAGTAATTAAAGCTGGAGGAGCTCTTCTTCTTTCCCAACTTCATGTTTCTACACAGCAGAGGCTTTGAGAGTGCAAAGGGTTTCCCAACAAAAGATTGATCCCAAGATTCCTTTCAAAATTATGCTTCAAACAACACCATTTACTTTCAATATGTTTCCATTTTGTCCATTAGGACAATTTGTGCATCTCGACTGCTGTACGGGGTATGTATATAACTTTATTTCTTTTATTAATTTTGAGAATAATTTTCATAAAAATTTTTTTAGTTTATTATATTTTTATTAATAACAATTTCATAGAAATATTTGTCAAGAGATCAAGTAACACTCTGATGTAAATTTATTTTCATAGTATTTTTAGTATTATATTATCTAAGACAAATAATATTTTAAAGAAATACATGTTTAAATGATAATTTAGATATCCAAAGATTCTTTAATTCTATGAAGCATTTTTCATAACTTTGTTAAGCATAATTTTGAGGATCAAGAAGTACTTTAATCCCACCAAAATGAGTCTTTAAAATGTTTTTATGTACCATTCTAGCTATTAAATATGTTTCCATTAATCTATTAAAAAACCTAGATGAATAAGATTTTAGAAAAATGTATGCATTTCATGAGTCTTTTCCCACTCACAAACCAAGTCTTTTGAAAGTCTTTTATTTAATATCTTCAATCTTACAAGAAGAGTAGGACCTACATTACATAAACAATCGACTTATATACCATCAAAGTTTGGAAAAAATAGTTCAGATAGCTGGACAACCATCAATGTGAATATGACTAAAGCAATTTGATTTATTGTTTTATAAACTCATATGGGAATCTATTTCACTAATTGTTTTACTCATAGAAGATACTCAATCATTCTATTTTTTTCTCGTGTTTAGACTCTAATATTTATCTTCGCTTTTCTTGATATTAAATCTTACGGTATACTTAATCAATTCACTCTCACACATGGATACGAGAATGAAGAGAGGCACAAAAGTTAAATTACCATATGGTTTGAACAATTAGAAATTCATTCTCTACCATTTCACTAAGACAAGCAAGTGAAAAAATTTCACAGCTTTATCTCCTACATTTTCATGTTATCTTGGGTCAACAATGATAACTTTTCTAGAGTTTAAATAAAATAATAATAACTAAAGAATACAAAAAAAAATTGTAAATAAATTTATAAAAGTTCAATTTATTTAATAAAAAGTTTAATTTATAGATAAATTTACTTCCAACACCTATTATTAGGAGGATGTTACAATTTAAAATTTTATTAGTTCAACTTTTGTTAATGTTATTATTATAATAAAGATGAAACATTAGAATAAAAATTGAAGTTGAGGGAGCGTCGGATTTTGAATAGAGCACTCCAAAATATTAAAGTGAGAATTAATTAAGAGCTTTTTTCAAACCTAAAGTCAGTGTGGACAGCAATAAAGCAATTTGATTGTTTTATTCATTCAAGATATGCCAAAAGCATGCATCGTATTTTTTTACTTTTTCTTTTTCTTTTTTCTTTCATTGTTTCCATATTAATCGACAATTCTTCTCAATAATTTGTGGAAGTTCTTGAAGAACCTTCTTTTTTGTAATTTCATTGTGAGCAAAGGTGATATTTTGATTGTAGAAGGGTGAACAAGTAATTAGACCCATCTCATATAATTAAGAGGAAGTTTTGAGAGTGCAGAGGCCTTCTCATCTCTCTGGGTTTTCCTCATCGTATGTTTCTGAGTCTTTGAATCCTTCATTTCCAAAGAAAAGATGGTTGTGGTGGAGGCGTTTCTGTCGCCTTTGTTTGCGGTATTGTTGAACAAGCTGGTGGCTGACCCTTTGTTAGATTATGCACGCCGGCTCAAAGTTGACACAGCAGTGCTCCAGGAGTGGAGGAACACTTTGTTGCATCTCCAAGCAGTGCTACATGATGCTGAGCAGAGGCAGATTCGGGACGAAGCAGTGAAGAGGTGGCTGGACGATCTCAAAGCTTTAGCTTACGACATTGAAGATGTCCTTGACAAGTTTGAAGCTGAAGCTAAGCGGCCCAGTTCGGTTCAAGGACCTCAAACCAGCAGCAGCAGCAGCAGCGGCAAGGTATGGAAGTTCAACCTCTCTTTTCATCCTAGCGGTGTGATTTCCAAGAAGAAGATTGGTAAAAAAATAAAGAAAATCACCCAGGAGCTAGAGGCTATTGTAAAAAGAAAGTCTGATCTTCATTTCAGAGAGGGTGATGGAGGAGTGTCGTCAGTGACTGAACAAAGGTCGACTACTTCTTTGGTGGATGAGGTTGAGGTTTATGGTAGGGAGGGTGATAGGGAGAAGATCATGGAACTATTGCTATCTGATGAAGTGGCTACTGCTGATAGAGTTCAGGTGATTCCAATTGTTGGTATGGGTGGGGTTGGAAAAACAACCCTCGCTCAAATAATCCATAACGACAAGAGGGTGGGGGACAAGTTCGATTTCAGAGTCTGGGTGTGCGTATCTGATCAGTTTGACTTGGAAGGAATAACAAAAGCAATTTTAGAGTCGGTATCTGAACATTCATCTCATAATTCTAACACCTTGCAATCGCTACAACATAGTCTGCAGAAAGAATTGAATGGAAAAAAGTTTTTCCTTGTGCTGGATGATATATGGAATGAGAGCCCCGATAACTGGAGTACCTTACAAGCTCCACTCAAAGCTGGAGCACAGGGCAGTGTAATCATAGCAACCACCCGCAATGAAAAAGTAGCATCAATTATGGGCACAACTCCTTTTTGTCGTCTCAGCGAACTATCAGATGAACATTGCTGGTCAGTATTTGCATATCGTGCTTTTGAAAATAGAACTCCAGATGCAATAAAAAATTTGGAACCTATTGGTCGGAAAATGATACAGAAATGCAAAGGTTTGCCTTTGGCAGCAAAAACGCTAGGAGGTTTATTGCGGTATGAACAAGATGAAAAGGTTTGGAAGGAAATGATGAATAACAAAATATGGGATTTACCAACGGAACAGAGTAACATTCTTCCAGCTCTACACTTGAGCTATCATCATCTCCCCACAAAAGTGAAGCAGTGCTTTGCATATTGCTCCATCTTTCCCAAGGATTATGAATATCAAAAGGAGGAGTTAATTTTGTTATGGGTGGCACAAGGTTTTGTGGGTGACTTCAAAGGAGAGGAGATGATAGAAGATGGTGAAAAATGTTTTCGGAACCTATTGTCAAGGTCATTCTTTCAACAATCAAGTGAAAATAAGTCATTGTTTGTGATGCATGATTTGATTCACGATTTGGCCCAATTTGTATCCAGAGAATTTTGTTTCAGATTGGAAGTGGGAAAGCAAAAAAACTTTTCAAAGAGGGCTCGACATTTGTCATACAATCGTGAATACTTCGATGTCTCCAAGAAATTTGATCCCCTTCATGAGGTTGATAAGTTACGGACCTTCCTACCATTAGGTATGCCTGCTTATGCTTCAACTTGCTACTTAGCTGATAAAGTTCTACATGATCTATTGCCAACATTCAAATGTTTGCGGGTTTTATCCTTGTCTCACTATAATATCACTCATTTGCCTCATTCATTTCAAAATTTGAAGCATTTGCGGTATTTGGACCTTTCTAGCACCAACATACAGAAGTTACCTAAATTCATAGGTATGCTTTGCAATTTGCAATCACTGATGTTGTCAAATTGTCGTGGGATTACCCAGCTGCCTCCTGAAATCAAAAACCTCATCCACCTACATCATTTGGATATTTCTGGAACAAAATTAGAAGGGATGCCAACAGGAATCAATAAACTAAAAGATCTTCGAAGATTGACTACTTTTGTTGTTGGCAAGCATAGTGGTGCAAGAATTGCAGAGTTACAAGATCTGTCCCACCTGCGGGGAGCACTCTCCATTTTGAAGTTGCAAAATGTGGTGAATGCTACGGATGCTTTAAAAGCTAATTTGAAGAAAAAGGAAGACCTGGATGACTTGGTGTTTGCGTGGGATCCAAATGTGATTGATAGTGATTCGGAGAATCAAACCAGAGTTCTCGAAAATCTTCAGCCTCATGCCAAGGTGAAAAGGCTCAACATTCAACACTACTATGGCACAAAATTTCCAAAATGGTTAGGAGATCCTTCATTCATGAATTTAGTTTTCTTACAACTTGAAGATTGTAAAAGTTGCTCGTCCTTGCCACCACTTGGGCAGTTACAATCTCTCAAGGATCTCCAGATTGTGAAGATGGATGGAGTACAAAACGTTGGTGCAGATTTCTATGGGAATAATGATTGTGACTCATCTTCAATTAAGCCGTTTGGATCCCTAGAGATTCTGAGGTTTGAAGAGATGTTAGAGTGGGAGGAATGGGTTTGTCGTGGAGTTGAATTCCCTTGTTTGAAGGAGCTTTATATCGAGAAATGTCCAAAGCTGAAAAAGGATTTACCCAAACACCTTCCTAAATTAACAAAACTTGAGATTAGTAAATGCGAGCAGCTGGTGTGTTGTCTTCCAATGGCTCCCTCCATTCGTAAATTGATGTTGGAGGAATGTGATGATGTGATGGTTAGGAGTGCGGGCAGTCTCACCTCATTGGCTTCTTTGGATATAAGCAATGTTTGTAAAATACCAGATGAATTAGGACAACTGCATTCTCTTGTAGAGTTGTATGTGTGTTATTGCCCCGAGCTAAAGGAAATTCCACCCATTCTTCACAACCTTACCTCTCTTAAAAACTTGGTGATCTATCGATGTAAGAGTCTTTCATCTTTTCCGAAGATGGCGCTGCCACCCATGCTTGAAAGGCTTGAAATTGATTCCTGTCCCATTCTGGAGTCCCTAGCAGAGGGAATGATGCAAAATAATACTACTCTCCAACACTTGTTCATCGACAATTGTGGTTCTCTGAGGTCCTTGCCCAGGGACATTGATTCATTGAAGACACTTTCAATCCACCGGTGCGAGAAATTGGAGTTAGCACTCCAGGAGGATATGACGCACAACCACTACGCTTCCCTTATCGAATTCGAGATAACTGATATTTGTGATTCTCTCAAGTCCTTTCCATCAGCCTCCTTCACAAAGCTTGAGACGCTTCATTTAGCGAATTGTACAAATCTGGAGTCCCTTTACATTCCAGATGGACTTCACCACGTGGATCTCACATCTCTCCAGGGATTATGGATCTATAATTGCCCTAATCTGGTATCTTTTCCGCAAGGAGGATTGCCCACTCCTAATCTGACATCTCTTTGGATAATAAACTGCAGGAAGCTCAAATCACTGCCCCAAGGGATGCACTCCCTCCTTACATCCCTTGAAAGATTGACAATAGAAGATTGTCCAGAAATTGATTCATTTCCAAGAGGGGGTTTGCCCACTAATCTATCTGATCTTCAAATCAAGAATTGTAACAAACTCATGGCCTGTCGGATGGAGTGGCGCTTGCAAACGCTTCCCTTTCTTAGAAGGTTAGGGATTGAAGGACTTGAAGAAGAAAGATTGGAGTCATTTCCCGAGGAGCGGTTTCTGCCCTCCACTCTCACCTCTCTTTCAATTCAAAATTTTCCAAATCTGAAATCCCTGGACAATAAGGGCCTTGAGCACCTGACCTCTCTTGAAACTCTGTGGATTGAGAAATGTGAAAAGCTCGAGTCCTTGCCAAAACAGGGGTTGCCCTTCTCCCTTTCTCGTCTTTATATTAGGAAGTGTCCTCTGCTGGAGAAGCGATGCCAAAGGGATAAAGGGAAAAAATGGCCCAACATTTCTCACATTCCCTGCATCGTGATATATGATGAAAAGACTGCCTCATATAAAGAGGTCATCTTGTCATGAGGCACTTGCATCCAAACTCTTGGCTTTCTATGCAATTATTAATTCAGTACGTACTTTCTACTTTTATTTATGTTTTGTGCAATCCACACACACCAAGTTTGTGTATCATTCTCTTCTACCAATCAATTCCATCTCACCATACACCTTCCATGGCTGCTCCAGAATTGAAACCAATATTTTAAACTCTAATACAAAATCAAAACAAACTACTACTTTAATTATATGAATATTAAATGTGTGTAGTAGTTTTAAATTTCTTTCTTTCTTTTTTAAATATCTTTAGTAGTTATATAACACAAAGGAAAATTGAATTTTGAAGGATTTTTCAATAAATTTTCAGTGATTTTCCTTGATTTTATTTTCAAAATTTTAAAATAAAAAGTAAAAATACCTCCGCCCCCCCCCCCCCCCCCCCATAAAAAAAAAAAAAAAAAAAACACCTTTGAAATTATTTTCAAATTAAATAAATCCAAATAAATAAATAAAAAGTGCAAATGAATAATTCTTAATTTTTGTGGGAGTTTTTTTTTTCATGTTTTCTAGTTTTTTTTTTTAATTTTTTATTTGATCAACAACCCTTGTATTTGACTCTTTGAATTTGTGGCATGTATCTTTTAATGTTAATATCTTTAAATAGGAGTAGGCCTATATATGTTTTATGTTATTGATATGAAAGAAACTATTAATATGTTTAATTCCTTTGAACTTGAAAACAACTGTACCTAAGATCTGTAAGTGAAAAACAAGCCAAACATATTGACTTTGAAGCTATGATATTTTGTATGAATTGTCCAAATATATTCATCTAAGGCTTTTCATGAACTCTATGCAGGTTTTTTAATACGATTTTCTAGACAAAATGTTGGAGGGCAACAATCATTTTTTTAGCAGTTTGATGTTATATGTAAGTACATATATACTTGTTCGTTGGTTCTAATTTGGTGGGATATAGATTTAAACAATTAGCTAATTCCTAATTCTAATTCCAGTTTCTGTAATCATATTTCTAGGATTGTAAAACCATTCATGTCATGAAGAATTTTTTATGTTGAGTGCGCACTATCTTGTTATTGATTGAGGAGGTTCTCCACCAAACGACTCCATTTACTTGATATCATTATTTATTTTGTGCAAGTATGATTAATCGGAGGGAGCAAATGGAAAGATCTACCTGGTCCTTTGTAGACAAATCATCCCTTCACAAATATTACAATTCAGATCCTTTGGAGTAGTTAGAAGTGATGAAGCCTTCAAACACAATGTATTCATAGCTACAGAGTGCCCTGTTTTCACATAGGTACAAATTATTCTACAATCCCACTTTCTCAAATGTTAGTTTTTTTTCTTACAACAATAATACACATATATGAGTTTCAACTGAAGTTAACTTGATTTATATTTCATCTCTAGGAATAAGCAAAAACCTGAATTAACAAATGTGGGAACAATTAGCCAATCTCATTGGTTTGGTTGCTGAGGATCGTCTTCTTTAGAGTTTTGACATTATGCTTGCTCCTGAATTCTCCATGGTGACACCATCAATATCTGTTCCTTGACTTTGCTCCATGTGAAAGCTTTCAACTCATTGGAGCAACTACTAAAGGATTGTACTTGTGGGTTCTTCAGCTCAAGTCCTTGCCAAAACAGGGGCTGCCCTGCTCCCTTTCTCGTCTTTATATTCAAGGATGTCCTCTGCTGAAGAAGCTATGTCAAAGGTATAAAGAAAAAAATTGCCCAACATTTCTCACATCCCCTGCATCGTGATACTTGATGAAATTGAAGAGGTCATCCGGACATGAGGCCTTTGCATAGCTCTTGCCTTTCTCTGCAATTATTGATTAAGTACGTATTTTCTGCTTTTATTTACTTTTTGTGCAATCCTTGCACACCGAATTTGTGAATCATTCTCTTTTACCAATCAATTCCTTCTCACCATACAACTTCCATGGCTGCTCCAGAATTGAAACCAATATTTTAAATTCTAATACAAAAACAAAGCAAAGTACTACTGCTTGAAAATTAGTTTTATTTTTTAATTAAATAAATATTAAATGTGTGTAGTAGGTTTAAATTTCTTTCTTTTTTTAAATATCTTTACCAATTATATAACAAAACAGAAAAAGAAATTTTCAAGGATTTTTCAATAATTTTTTAGTGATTTTCTGTGATTTATTTTATGTTAACAAAAGAGGCATGTTTTATTGATAAATTTTAAAATAAAAGATCAAAATACCCCACCAAAATACATTTTTGAAATTGTTTTCAAATTAAAATATTATAACTGTATGATAGAAACACCTACCATGGCATCATATTTCATATGGCTTTGAAATTAACTACAGGTAGAAATTGGATGAGTAGGACTTGGCATTTTTAGTTAGCTCTTTCTGTCATCAAAATGATTTATATATTTTTCAATCTACAGACTCAGGAGAAGAGTATGCAGAAGATTTCTGTCGCCTTCCTAAGTTCTCTTGTTGCCATTAAATTATGTAAGTTCCTCTGACTTTCGACAACTTAAGATGGGAATAACTTCAATGGATGTACTGCATGCCAAAAACTCCAGTCCACATTGAACTCTTAAGGGTGAATATCCATGCCAAGTAGATAGTTGGTGAATTGCATATAGATATTTGTCTAAATGGCTTAATTTATTCACAGAGCAAGAAGTTACATTTATTAAACAAGAGCATAAAGGAAGTAAGAAGAAAAGTTAAGAACTATGGCCCTGAAGGTTAGATCAGCTTGTTAAGTTGGTATAACAACACAAAGCAACAGACTTCACCTATTACTGATCAAATAACTGAGAGACATATCCTAGCAAGAAAAAATTGTATAATATTTTACATATTGAAACCACCTTTGCTGGGTTTTCTAGACCTTCAACCTTCAAAGGAAAAAACAATCAAGACTTTAATGCTTCTATATTTTAATGATTAAAAAATTAAAGTTTTAGAAAATTATAGAAGATGTTGTCAGATGTAGTTTTTGATGTAGGTTATCAAATGGGCTGTCAACAAAACCCTTAGAAATATAAATTAGAGGTTAATCCGAACTTTCAAATCTAGTTATTTTTTCACTTCAAACTTGAATATAAAATTTAGTTAATGAACAAATTGCATTTCAATATTGCAGGCTTATGGTGTAAGTGCCAACTTGGTGGCTATCAGAAAAGCTTTCAATACTACCATATCTGTTCTATTTTGCTGGGGTTTTATGTCTGACCATGTGCTGGAAGAGAATAAAAACTTTCTCCAAGCCCTTTCAAAGTTGGGCTTTCCTACAGAACTATGGAGGTAACGTATCCCAGAATTGTAATTGTTTACTTCATTTGCATTTCCATGCTTGTACTGATGATTTCTCCTTTCAAATAGGCTTTTGACTTTTCCTCTGTCTAGCATGGCACTCGGGTATGCTATTTGTCTTTGGAAAGAGTTCAGGCATGGTAAAAGGATTCCCTACTTGGTTGGTGCATTCATTAAATAAAATGTAACTAGATAAGATACACATCTGTCATGACATCAATACTCATATGTTTCTAAAATTATCCACAAGCTGATGTTGGATGGCTTTTGAATTTGACCAAAAGTGTTCAAAGTGGTCTCTGATTCAGGCCACTGAATGAGTTGTCAACAAAAACATATCTTGGAAAGTAAAGATTCATGGTAACTTTCAAACCTAATTGTTTCTTCTCATCAAATTGGAGACAAGAGTTTGCTCATTGCATTTCAATGTCACTAGCTTCTGGTGTTAGAGCAATGTTCTTGGCTATCAAAAAGGCTTTACTACCATAGCTGTTCTGTTTTGCTGGAGTTTTATGTTAGACTACATGCTGCAAGGGACCAAAACACTCTTCGCACCCCTTTAACAATCCCAGGTAAAGTTACCATAATAAGGTAGGGAAGTCCAAATTTGGTACTTAAATTGGTACTTAAATCAATAGGTAGATATTTTATAGATATAGATGGAAAAGGTTTGCCTATTTCTAGTTCACAAAGTTTAAACATCTTCTCTTTCTTGTCCTTTGTTTCATACACTCTACAAATGTTCATAGCATTTTAATGAAAATATTTTGATATTGCTGCTATTAAAACCTATGTCCATATTCATGTTATGCAGCTTCCTCTATGGCATCACTGAAGAATTTGTATGACGCATTTTTGTTGTATAATAAGATGATTCTTTTACAACTCATCACCATGGTTCTTGGCAGGCAACTATGTCTTTTAGTATCATAATGATTCTGTTTTGCTTGATCAATATTTATGCTGCAATGGGACTAGGACATCATCCATGTGCCTTTGGAAAGTTGAAATTAAATTCTGAGGCTGTAAACTTTGGGAATTTCAAAGCAAAACCAATTTAGTGATGCAGAATTGAGTGACTTATTGTTTGTTTTGGTTTGGAGTTGTCTACAAATTTTCAACATGTGACTGTTTGTGGATGCTTATTTCTAGGTTATTTTGGTGCTTGAATGGAGACTGGTGGTTGGAAGTTGATGTCAAATCACCAAGACCCGAAAATATATGGATGCTATACTCATTGTATAGACTTTTCACTTCTCCTCTGTCTTGCATGGCACTTGGGTGTGCTCTTTTGCATAGGGAGAGCTTAGGCATGGTGGAAAAGCTCTCTTCTTGTTAGTGGGTCCATTAACTGACTTATAAGTTATAACTATAAGAAATAAAAATATAAGATAAATAACGCATCATATCTCATATCGTTCTGAAATTACCTGCAGGTGGAAGTTAGGCAGATTTCTGTTGCCTTCCTAAGTTCTGTTGTTGCTATAATAAAACCATGTGTAAGTAGCTTCTACTTTTGGTAACTTAACATGAGACTAGCTTTAATGGATGGATTGAAAATTATTCTGGGTTTCAACTTTATTACTGCACTCATAAAAATCTAGATAGTTTGTGAATTGCAAGTTGATGTTTGTCTTAATAGCTTAATTTTCAGATATTAAAAAAAAAATCCACTATATTTCCCAAAAATATCTTGACAGAGCTAGAAGTAGGAGAAGCTAGAGAGATAGGGGAAGAACCAAAGTCTAGAATTATGGGCATGAAGGAGGAGATGAAGCCCTTGTTGGTTTCATATAAAATAACAATGGTAATACTAGAAATACAAAGTTTTATTGGAATTATAAAAGAACTTAGGGAAAAAGATACATTCTTTAGATTTGGAAAGCAATTCCCTACTCTCCAACTTTCGAACTTTTAGTGGTTCACTTCAAAATCAAGCATACAATTTTGTTCACGGACAATTTAATTGCATTTCAATATTGTAGGCTTCTGGTGTAAATACAAATTTCTTGGCTGTCAAATAAGCTTTGCTGCTTTAATTGATCTGTCTCTGGAGTTTCATGCCTGACTTTGTGCGGCAGGGGACCAAAACATTCTTCCTGCCCTTTGAAGAAGCCCAAACAGAGTTACCCTGGTCAGGTAGGGAAATTGGAGTTTTGAATTGGGTTGCCAACTCTGTTATGCAACATAAAATCCTTGCCTTTTCAAATCTGGTATACCTTCTTAGGTTGTTAAGATGCATTTTGTGTGACGCATATTTACAGGATGTGAATGAGTGAAGACTTTGGTCCTGAAAGTGTTGCAAATGTGGTGAAGAATCACTAACACTCTAATTTGGTGGGATATAGATTTCTAAGCGACCTTTGTAAACAATTAGCTCCTTCCTAATTCTAATTATTCTGTTTCTGTAATCTTTTGTCAGGGACTATAAAACCGTTCATGTCATGAAGAATTTTCTATGCCTGAGTGCATACTATCTTACTATTGATATAGGAGGTTCTCCACCAACAGACTCCAAATGGAAAGATCTACGTGGTAAAGCCTTTGTAGAGAACTTGGTGGCTATCAGAAAAGTTTTCAGTACTACTATAGTTGTTCTGCTTTGTTGGGGTTTTGTCAGACCATGTGCTGTAAGAGAACAAAAACTTTCTCCAACCCCTTTCAGAAGCTTATACCAAACTTGAATAGTCCCCATGGCACAGTAAGGTAGGGAAATGGGATTGCACCTGTGACCTATTTCATACTCATACTAGCTCTTACTAAAACCATTTTCTTTTTCCTCTTCTACATTCTTAGATCTTTGAATCCTTGATACGTACATGGATGCGTAAGTGGAGATGTGGAGGTCTCAAAGGTGATGCAAACACGGTGCAGAATCACTGGTGGAGATGTGGTGGGATCAGAACTTGCAATGCTACCCCTGAATGTGAAAGAGTAAGGAATGGCAGCAAAGCCCTCTCCTTGGTTACCAAGTTCATGAATCAAATCAAGTGGATGATCTCACCACCACCCCGGAAGACTTCTTGTTTCACCCAGAACTGTTCGCATGTCCAGTTCTTCGGTCTCTAAACTGTAAGCATATGAAAGATGTTTCCCAATATCTGTTGTGCTCAAAAGGCATCTTAAGCAAGACCTACAATTTTGCTGCATAGAAAATTGGCTTACTAGGTGTCAGGTCAAGTAAACATTATCATAGTGAACTTAATGAATTTTTTTATTTTATTTATGATTCTTCAATTTTATTAATCCTTTTCAAAATTAAAAGATATGTGAA
This sequence comes from Vitis rotundifolia, assembly GCA_030254885.1. NCBI lineage: Eukaryota > Viridiplantae > Streptophyta > Magnoliopsida > Vitales > Vitaceae > Vitis > Vitis rotundifolia. The sequence continues at coordinate 19,848,201 of CM058163.1, read as the reverse complement.
TTAGAAAATTCTTTAAAAATTCAAATTCACCATTGTTTAAATAGAAGAAGAAAAAAAGTAAATATTTTGTTTTTCTTTATTCTCTCTCCTTTTTTTTTTTTTCTTTTTTTTTTTTTCTTATATTGCCTCTAAAATGTTCAAAATTCAAACTTTAAGGTTTCATCTAAAGCATGTTTGGTTCCGGGGGAAATTTGAAGGAAAATATAGGAAAAAATAGGATAAAAAAAAGTAGAAAAACAGAAAAAGTCAAGGAAACTAAAAAAATATGTTTAAAGTGTATAATGTATTTTTTTATATTTTTTGAATATTGAGATCAAACAATTTGAAAATATATAAATTTTTAATTATATTTTATTTTTCTTTGATATTTTTTCATGTTACAACCAAACAAAATAAAAATTTCTTTAAAATATTTTTGTTTATTTTTTTAATGCTTTTTGGAACCAATTTGAAGCCATAAAAAAATAATAGAAAGAGAAAAATAAATATAATAATTAAAATTAGTAAACACTTCCCTCCCTATTCTTTAAACAATCTCATTAAATAAGAATTTTGTAAAAGAAAAAAAAAACCTATTTAGATTTTTTTTGGCATTTGCTTTGGACGCCAAGTTTTGACAAACTTCCTGAAATACCCTCCTCTGTTTTCTCATTCTACCCCGTACTGTAAGCATGAGCTTAAGAATGGACAAGGGTAAAAAATTAATTACAGCTGAATGAAATCTTCTTACCTTTACCAATGTCGTGTTTCTACGAAAGCGGAGGCTTTGAGAGAGCAAAGAGCAAAGGGTTTCCCAACAAAAGCTTGATTTCTTGTGCTCATTGTATGTAACGCCCAAGTATTTTTTTAAGGGTAATATAGGAAATTCATAATAAATATATTTAATTAATTAATTAATTAATTTAATAAAATGGAAGAGGGGTGAAAAAGTAATTTTACGAATTACCCTAGGTATAAATAGGAAATTCTCTTCTTCCTATTCGTTTCTGAATCGTATTCCTATTCGCAGAGAGTTTCAAGAGAACGTGAAATTGAGGTCAGATTTCAAGGTTTGAAGAACAAACCTCTATAGGTAAGATTCTAACCCCTAGATTATTATTTTAGATTCATTGGTTAATTTCAAGCATTAGATATATTTTTTGGAAAACCCCAAATCTAGATTAGGGTTAGATTATTTTTTTTTAATTCGTTTGAATGTCAAATAGTAAAAAAAAAAATTAAGATTTTGATTTTATTGTTGGAATTTGGGAGACCTTAAGTTTTATTAGATGAGAAGAAAAAAAAAAAAAAAAAAAAAATTTCTTGGAAGGTTTCGATTTTAGGCTAGGGTTAATTTTATAGACAAAAAAAAAAAAAAAGAGTAAATAAACATATTATTGTTTGTGGTTGAAGGGATTAAAAAAAAAATGTAAAAAAAAAAAAAAAAAAAAGAGAACGCGTGTGCACAGCACTGGAAGGAAGGAAGGAAGGAAGGAAGGAAAAAAAAAAAGAAAAAAGGGGCGTGTGCGGTGTGCCAAATGGAAGGAAGCCTTATATATATATATATATAAAATGAATCATGTTGATGGCAATGGAAAAAAAAAAAAAAAAAAAAAAAAAAAAAAAAAAAACTTGCTTTTTGGTTTGGTGTACCCGAGACAACTAAGTAATGGTTGAGTGACTTTTGAATTGGTTAATTAAAAATAATAATAATAATAATAATATTTAGTTTTAGATTAATAAATAAGATAATAGTAATAATGGTTTTTTTGTAATAAATAGAATGAGAGATTTAGTAAAATATATATATATATATATATATATATATATAGAGAATTTTATAATGAAATAAAATTGTAATTTAATTAAATTAGTAATGTGTTATTAGAAACGAATTGGGAATTTATTAATTATAATTAAATAAGGAATAGAGTAATTAAATTATTACTTTATTAATCAGAAATATTAATCTTAACATTTAGAAATTTTAGGATTATCAGATTTATATTTTGAGGTAAATAGTAATAGTTGTTTTTTTTATTGTGTTAGGTGAGGAGTAGACTTTTCAGGGTTATTTTTCCTTCAAGGTCTTTGCATATTTTGAGGTAAGGGAAGTTAATGCAATATTTATAAAATTAAATTATTTTATATGTTATTTTGAATTGTGGAAAAGAAAATGATATTTTGTTACCATGCATGGATCAAACTGTTTTGCACTAAATATTATGTTGGAATATTTTGTTTTATTTATGACACAAAATATGGAGATATTGTGTTGTGTAAATTTGAATACTTGAACAAAAACATCACTCTGGTTTATTTGGCCCTTGTCAACGGGATATAATAGTTGACCATTCGGCCTTGTCAACGGGATATAATAGTTGACCTTTACATTTCATGGTGGGAATGTAATTGATTTGGACCCCAGCCTCTAGGGGTTTGGTTAGAGGTTACTAGTACTAGTAGTGTTTGGTTCCTTCCACCAGGAACAATTTGAGGCTAGCCACCCAATTGAAAAGTCCCACCTAACCGGGCATTTGATATTTGATAAGCAGAGTAATGGAAATTGAATGGATTTGATTGAATCTTATGTGAAAGTGTTTGAATTTGATATGAAAATGGTTGGTTGAATTTTGAATATATTAGTATTTTTGAAACTTTGATATTTGATGAAAAAAAAAATGATATCTCCTATTTGAAATGAAAATATTTGATCCATGAATTGCATTAATATTCCTTATTGGGCTGTGAGCTCATTCCCAATTGTTGAAAATTTTTCAGGTACTCTTAGTTCGGGTGAGGAGTGATGGCTAGGCTGAGGAATGGTCATCATTAGGATTTGACTTAGGATTTTATGTTGGATTTTGTTTAATTGTTAGTTATGTTCATTTGGATCCTTTGGTATTTGGAAGTTATTTGAATATTGATCCTTCAAATTTTATGTTAGATCAAGGTTGAGTTTTGGAGATTTTGAAATTTGTTCTAGTACTTGAATTGTTTAAGTTTGCAAATATTTGGACAATGGATTTTGAATAGTGGATGTTTTAGTTTTGAAATTGAATTTTGAGGATTTTAGATTTTGTTCCGCTACTCTGAACAGGTATTTGGTAGTTGGTAACTTCCAATTACAAGATAATTGTTTGGGTCAGGTTACACTGTAAGCCTTCGGGTTTAAAGTGTGAAATGACCGTCACGCCCTTGGAGTGGGTCTTGGGGCGTGACAGAGTGGTATCAGAGCACTAGGTTTTGATCTTGATGGGAATTTGAATTGGTTTAGATTGGGGATAGATGAGTGACGCATTTGTTTAAGTTTTAGTTTCATTTAGTATAAATTCCAATTCTTTCTTTATTTGGAAATTTTCTAATTGGTTCTTTAGTGACTAATTTAGTTATGTTTTATCATTTTAGGACATCATGCCACCAAGAAGAGCAGCTTCTTCACAAAACAGTCAGGCTAATGATGATGTACCTCCAGTTGAGGGTTTGCCTCCTGTGAGTGCAGAAGGGATCTATAGGTATCTTAGGACACTAGCTGGTTTAGTTGAACGCCAAGCTCGAGCTGCTGAGACTAATGTTCAGGGACAGTCTTCATCTTCTAGGGGTAGCTCTTTTGACGACTTCAAGAAATTGGGTCCTCCTTACTTTTCTGGTGCTACAGATCCCACAGAGGCAGAGGCTTGGATCCTTAAGATGGAGAAATTCTTTGGTGTAACAGATTGCTCTGAGGAGCAAAAAGCCTCTTATGCAGCTTTTATGTTGGATAAAGAGGCAGATCATTGGTGGCGTATGACTAGGAGACTTTTGGAGGATCAGGGACCCATAACATGGAGACAATTTAGGGAGGCTTTTTACAAGAAGTATTTCCCTGACAGTGTTAGGCGGCAGAAGGTGGGAGAGTTTATTCGTTTGGAACAGGGGGATATGACTGTGGCTCAGTATGAGGCCAAATTTACAGAGTTATCACGTTTTTCCCCACAGTTGATTGCTACAGAGGAGGAAAAGGCATTAAAGTTTCAGGATGGATTGAAGCCTTATTTGAAGAACAAGATATCTATTCTGAAGCTTGGTGTCTATTCAGAGGTTGTTGATAGAGCCCTTATAGCAGAGAAAGATAATGAGGAGCTTCATCAGTATAGGGAACAGCAAAGGAAGCGAAATAGAAGTGATGGTGCTCATGGTAATCAAGCACAGCGAAGGTTTACATCAGGAAGAAATCAGAATAAAGGGAAGGCAGCGCAGAATTTAGATGGGGCTTGTCCTACTTGTGGTAAGAAGCATGGGGGTAGGCCATGCTATAGAGAGATTGGAGCTTGCTTTGGTTGTGGGAAGCAAGGACATTTGATCAGAGATTGTCCAGAGAATAGGAAGTTCATCACTGGGAAGCCTAAAGAGGAAAATAAGGAGGATAAACAGAAACCCAAAGCCCAAGGGCGGGTGTTTGCTATGACTCATCGAGATGCTCAGGCCACTTCTGATGTGGTGACAGGTACTCTCCGAATCCACACCTTATTTGCTAGAGTCTTGATTGATCCTGGATCAACACACTCTTTTGTTTCAGTATCTTTTGCTGGTTTGTTGGGTTTGCCTGTTGCTAGCATGGACTTTGATTTGATTGTTGCTACTCCTGTGGGAGATTCTGTTGTGGCCAGTAGAATGCTTAGAAATTGTATTGTGATGATTGGTTATAGGGAAATGCCAGTTGACTTAGTACTCCTTGACATTCAGGATTTTGATGTGATTTTGGGGATGGATTGGTTAGCTTCCTACCATGCCTCTGTTGACTGTTTTGAGAAAAGGGTGACGTTTAGTATTCCTGGTCAGCCTAAGTTTAGCTTTGAAGGGAAGCATGTGGACAGACCACTGCGTATGATCTCAGCCTTGCGAGCTAGTAGCTTGCTCAAGAAGGGTTGCCAAGGATTTTTGGCTAGTGTGATGAGTAATGAAAGTGATTTGAAGTTGGAAGACATACCCATAGTAAGGGAGTATCCTGATGTCTTTCCAGAGGATTTGCCTGGCTTGCCACCAGAGAGAGAGGTGGAGTTCACCATCGATTTGGTACCAGGAACAGGTCCTATGTCTAAGGCCCCATACAGGATGGCACCTGTGGAGCTTAAGGAGTTGAAAGTTCAGCTTCAGGAGTTATTAGACAAGGGTTTTATCAGGCCCAGTGTTTCACCTTGGGGAGCTCCTGTTTTATTTGTGAAAAAGAAGGATGGCTCAATGAGACTTTGCATTGACTATAGGGAGTTGAATAAGGTGACAGTGAGGAACAAGTATCCCCTTCCTCGGATTGATGATTTGTTTGATCAGCTACAAGGTGCTTGTGTGTTCTCTAAGATTGATCTTCGGTCTGGTTATCATCAGTTAAGGGTTAGAAGTGAAGATGTACCCAAGACTGCTTTTCGAACTAGATATGGGCATTATGAGTTTTTGGTTATGCCTTTTGGTTTGACTAATGCACCTGCTGCTTTTATGGACTTAATGAATAGGGTATTTAAGCCCTATCTAGATCAGTTTGTGGTGGTTTTTATAGATGACATCTTGGTATACTCAAGAAGTAGAGAGGAGCATGAGGGCCATTTGAGTATTGTACTTCAGACCCTCAGAGATAAGCAATTGTATGCTAAACTGAAGAAGTGTGAGTTTTGGTTAGACCGAATTTCTTTCCTTGGGCATGTGGTAAGCAATGATGGCATCTCAGTTGACCCTGGAAAGGTAGATGCTGTAGCTAATTGGAGAAGACCTAGTACTGTGACTGAGATTCGAAGTTTCTTGGGACTTGCTGGTTACTATAGGCGGTTTATAGAAGGGTTCTCTAAGATTGCCCTACCTTTAACTAAGTTGACACAGAAGGGAGTTAAGTTTGAATGGTCTGATGATTGTGAATGTAGCTTCCAAGAGTTGAAGAATAGATTAGTGTCAGCTCCTATTTTGACTATCCCTTCAGGTTCAGGAGGATTTGTGGTGTATAGTGATGCCTCTCATCAGGGTTTGGGTTGTGTTCTTATGCAGCATGAGAGAGTTGTAGCTTATGCTTCTAGACAGTTGAAGCCTTATGAAAGGAACTACCCTACTCATGATTTGGAGTTAGCTGCTGTGGTTTTTGCACTTAAGATTTGGAGACATTTTCTTTTTGGTGAAACTTGTGAGATATTCACAGATCATAAGAGTTTGAAGTATCTATTTTCCCAAAAGGAGTTGAACATGAGACAGAGAAGATGGATAGAACTACTTAAGGACTATGATTGTATTATTCAGTATCATCCTGGGAAGGCGAATGTTGTAGCTGATGCCTTGAGTAGGAAGTCAGTTGGTTCTCTAGCAGCTATTAGAGGCTGTCAAAGGCAGTTACTTGAAGAGTTGAGGAGTTTACAAGTCCACTTTCGAGTTATGGGCTCAGGAGCACTTGTAGCAAATTTCAGAGTACAACCAGACTTAGTTGGGAGAATTAAGACCCTACAAAAGAATGATTCCCAATTAGTGCAAGTTATGGAGGAAGTTAAGAGGGGCAGTAAGCCTGATTTTGTTTTGTCAGATGATGAGATCTTGAGATTTGGGACTAGACTTTGTGTCCCAAATGATGAAGACCTAAGGAGGGAGCTTTTAGAGGAAGCTCATTGTTCCAAGTTTGCAATCCACCCAGGAGGGACAAAGATGTACAAGGATTTGAGGCAAAACTATTGGTGGTCAGGTATGAAGCGTGATATTGCACAATTTGTGGCTCAGTGTTTAGTGTGTCAACAGGTGAAGGCTGAGCATCAGCGACCAGCAGGGTCTTTGCAGCCACTTGCTATTCCTGAGTGGAAGTGGGAGCATATTACCATGGATTTTGTGATAGGATTGCCAAGAACCTCAGGGGGTAATAATGCTATTTGGGTGATTGTTGATCGGTTGACAAAGTCTGCTCACTTTTTGCCTATGAAAGTCAACTTTTCTTTAGATCGTTTAGCTTCTCTTTATGTGAAGGAGATTGTGAGAATGCATGGAGTACCAGTTTCTATAGTGTCTGACAGAGATCCTCGTTTCACTTCCAGATTTTGGCATAGTTTACAGAAAGCATTAGGTACTAAGTTGAGTTTTAGTACTGCTTTTCATCCACAGACTGATGGTCAATCAGAGAGGGTAATTCAGGTCTTGGAAGATTTGTTGAGAGCTTGTGCTTTGGACCTAAAAGGTAATTGGGATGATTATTTGCCCCTAGTGGAGTTTGCCTATAATAATAGTTTTCAAGCTAGCATTGGGATGGCACCTTTTGAGGCGTTGTATGGTAGAAGATGTCGATCTCCTGTTTGTTGGGATGATGTTGGAGAGAAGAAACTTTTGGGGCCTGAACTTGTGCAGTTGACTGTTGAAAAGGTCTCTTTAATTAAGGAAAGATTAAAAGTAGCTCAAAGTAGACATAAGAGTTATGCTGATAATCGTAGGCGAGATTTGGAGTTTGAGGTGGGTGATCATGTCTTCTTGAAAGTTTCACCTATGAAGTCTGTGATGAGATTTGGGAGAAAAGGAAAACTTAGTCCTCGTTTTGTGGGTCCGTTTGAAATATTAGAAAGAGTAGGCACCTTGGCATATAAAGTAGCCTTGCCCCCAAGTCTATCTAAGATTCATAATGTTTTCCATGTTTCAACCTTGAGGAAGTATATTTATGATCCCTCTCATGTTGTGGAGTTGGAGCCTATTCAAATTTCTGAGGACTTGACCTATGAAGAGGTACCCGTTCAAATTGTGGATGTGATGGATAAGGTACTGCGACATGCTGTTGTCAAGTTGGTAAAGGTCCAGTGGAGAAATCATAGTATCCGAGAGGCCACTTGGGAGTTAGAAGAAGAGATGAGAGAAAAACATCCTCAATTATTTCAAGACTCAGGTATGTCAAGTTTAGAGGACTAAACTTTTGTTAAGGAGGGGAGGATGTAACGCCCAAGTATTTTTTTAAGGGTAATATAGGAAATTCATAATAAATATATTTAATTAATTAATTAATTAATTTAATAAAATGGAAGAGGGGTGAAAAAGTAATTTTACGAATTACCCTAGGTATAAATAGGAAATTCTCTTCTTCCTATTCGTTTCTGAATCGTATTCCTATTCGCAGAGAGTTTCAAGAGAACGTGAAATTGAGGTCAGATTTCAAGGTTTGAAGAACAAACCTCTATAGGTAAGATTCTAACCCCTAGATTATTATTTTAGATTCATTGGTTAATTTCAAGCATTAGATATATTTTTTGGAAAACCCCAAATCTAGATTAGGGTTAGATTATTTTTTTTTAATTCGTTTGAATGTCAAATAGTAAAAAAAAAAATTAAGATTTTGATTTTATTGTTGGAATTTGGGAGACCTTAAGTTTTATTAGATGAGAAGAAAAAAAAAAAAAAAAAAAAAATTTCTTGGAAGGTTTCGATTTTAGGCTAGGGTTAATTTTATAGACAAAAAAAAAAAAAAAGAGTAAATAAACATATTATTGTTTGTGGTTGAAGGGATTAAAAAAAAAATGTAAAAAAAAAAAAAAAAAAAAGAGAACGCGTGTGCACAGCACTGGAAGGAAGGAAGGAAGGAAGGAAGGAAAAAAAAAAAGAAAAAAGGGGCGTGTGCGGTGTGCCAAATGGAAGGAAGCCTTATATATATATATATATAAAATGAATCATGTTGATGGCAATGGAAAAAAAAAAAAAAAAAAAAAAAAAAAAAAAAAAACTTGCTTTTTGGTTTGGTGTACCCGAGACAACTAAGTAATGGTTGAGTGACTTTTGAATTGGTTAATTAAAAATAATAATAATAATAATAATATTTAGTTTTAGATTAATAAATAAGATAATAGTAATAATGGTTTTTTTGTAATAAATAGAATGAGAGATTTAGTAAAATATATATATATATATATATATATATATATAGAGAATTTTATAATGAAATAAAATTGTAATTTAATTAAATTAGTAATGTGTTATTAGAAACGAATTGGGAATTTATTAATTATAATTAAATAAGGAATAGAGTAATTAAATTATTACTTTATTAATCAGAAATATTAATCTTAACATTTAGAAATTTTAGGATTATCAGATTTATATTTTGAGGTAAATAGTAATAGTTGTTTTTTTTATTGTGTTAGGTGAGGAGTAGACTTTTCAGGGTTATTTTTCCTTCAAGGTCTTTGCATATTTTGAGGTAAGGGAAGTTAATGCAATATTTATAAAATTAAATTATTTTATATGTTATTTTGAATTGTGGAAAAGAAAATGATATTTTGTTACCATGCATGGATCAAACTGTTTTGCACTAAATATTATGTTGGAATATTTTGTTTTATTTATGACACAAAATATGGAGATATTGTGTTGTGTAAATTTGAATACTTGAACAAAAACATCACTCTGGTTTATTTGGCCCTTGTCAACGGGATATAATAGTTGACCATTCGGCCTTGTCAACGGGATATAATAGTTGACCTTTACATTTCATGGTGGGAATGTAATTGATTTGGACCCCAGCCTCTAGGGGTTTGGTTAGAGGTTACTAGTACTAGTAGTGTTTGGTTCCTTCCACCAGGAACAATTTGAGGCTAGCCACCCAATTGAAAAGTCCCACCTAACCGGGCATTTGATATTTGATAAGCAGAGTAATGGAAATTGAATGGATTTGATTGAATCTTATGTGAAAGTGTTTGAATTTGATATGAAAATGGTTGGTTGAATTTTGAATATATTAGTATTTTTGAAACTTTGATATTTGATGAAAAAAAAAATGATATCTCCTATTTGAAATGAAAATATTTGATCCATGAATTGCATTAATATTCCTTATTGGGCTGTGAGCTCATTCCCAATTGTTGAAAATTTTTCAGGTACTCTTAGTTCGGGTGAGGAGTGATGGCTAGGCTGAGGAATGGTCATCATTAGGATTTGACTTAGGATTTTATGTTGGATTTTGTTTAATTGTTAGTTATGTTCATTTGGATCCTTTGGTATTTGGAAGTTATTTGAATATTGATCCTTCAAATTTTATGTTAGATCAAGGTTGAGTTTTGGAGATTTTGAAATTTGTTCTAGTACTTGAATTGTTTAAGTTTGCAAATATTTGGACAATGGATTTTGAATAGTGGATGTTTTAGTTTTGAAATTGAATTTTGAGGATTTTAGATTTTGTTCCGCTACTCTGAACAGGTATTTGGTAGTTGGTAACTTCCAATTACAAGATAATTGTTTGGGTCAGGTTACACTGTAAGCCTTCGGGTTTAAAGTGTGAAATGACCGTCACGCCCTTGGAGTGGGTCTTGGGGCGTGACATTGTATGTTTCGGAATTTTTGAATCCTTCGTTTCCAAGGAAAAATGGTTGTGGTGGAGGCGTTTCTGTCTTCCTTGTTTGAGGTGGTGCTGGAGAAGCTGGTGGCTGCCCCTTTGTTAGAATATGCACGCCGGCTCAAAGTTGACACAGCAGTGCTCCAGGAGTGGAGGAACACTTTGTTGCATCTCCAAGCAGTGCTGCATGATGCTGAGCAGAGGCAGATTCGGGAGGAAGCAGTAAAGAGGTGGCTGGACGATCTCAAAGCTTTAGCTTACGACGTTGAAGATGTCCTGGACGAGTTTGACGCTGAAGCTCAGAGACCCAGTTTGGTACAAGGACGTCAAACCAGCCGCAAGGTATGGAAGCTTATCCCCTCTTTTCATCCTAGCGATGTGATCTTCAATAAGAGGATTGGTCCAAGGATAAAGATAATCACCCAGGAGATAGATGCTATTGTAAAAAGAAAGTCTGATCTTTATTTGAGAGAGGGTGATGGAGGGGTGTTATCAGTGACTGAACAAAGGTTGACTACTTCTTTGGTATGTAAGGCTGAGGTTTATGGTAGGGATGCTGATAGGGAGAAGATCATAGAATTGTGGCTATCTGGTGAAGTGGCTAGTGCTGATAAAGTTCAGGTGATTCCAATTGTTGGTATGGGTGGGACAGGTAAAACAACCCTCGCTTAAATTATCTATAACGACAAGAGGGTGCAGGACAATTTCCATATCAGAGTTTGGGTGTGTGTATCTGATCAGTTTGATTTGGTTGGAATAACGAAAGCAATTTTAGAGTCGGTCTCTGAACATTCATCTCGTAACTCTAATGCCCTTCAATCGCTACAAGATAGTTTGCAGAAAAAGTTGACTGGAAAAAAGTTTTTCCTTGTTTTGGATGATATATGGAATGAGGATCCCATCAACTGGTGTACCTTACAAGCTCCTTTTAGAGATGGAGCACAAGGCAGTGTGGTAATGGTAACAACTCGGCATGAAGATGTTGCATCAATTTTGCGCACTACCCCTTCCCATCATCTTAATAAACTCTGATGAAGACTGTTGGTCACTATTTGCATATGTTGCCTTTAAAAACATAACTCCCGATGCGCATCAAAACTTGGAACCTATTGGTAGGAAAATAATAAAGAAATATGACAGTTTGCCTCTGGCTGCAAATATTGGCAGGTCTGTTGCACCGCAGACAAGATGAGAGGACTTGGAGGGATATGCTGAATAGCGAAATATGGGATTTACAAATGGAACAGAGTAGAATTCTTCCGGCTCTATACTTGAGCTACCGTTTTCTCCCCACAAAATTGAAGCAGTGTTTTGCATATTGCTCCATCTTTCCTAAGGATTATGAATTTGAAAAGGAGAAGTTAATTTCATTATGGGTCGCACAAGGTATAGTGGGTGACTTGAAAGGAGGGGAGATGTTAGAAGGTGCTGGTGAAATATGTTTTCAAAACCTTTATCAAGGTCATTCTTTCAACAATCCAGTCACAATAAGTCATTGTTTGTGATGCATGATTTGGCTCTATTTGTATCCGGAGAATTTTGCTTCAGATTGGAAGTGGGAAAGCAAAACAATGTTTCAAAGAGGGCTCGACATTTTTCATACGACCATGAAGAACTCGATGTTTCCAAGAAATTTGATCTCCTTCATGAAATTGATAAATTACGAACCTTCCTATCATTAAGTAAGCGTGTTTATGTTTCAACTTGCTACCTAGCTAATAACATCCTACATGATCTATTGCCAACATTCAAATGTTTGCGGGTTTTTTCCTTATCTTCCTATAATATCACTTATTTGCCTGATTCATTTGGAAATTTGAAACAATTGCAGTATTTAAACCTTTCTAACACCCAACATACAAAAGTTACCTTAATCAATAGGTATGCTTTTGAATTTGCAATCACTCATGTTGTCAAATTTCTTGGGCTTACCGAATTGCCACCTGAAATTCGAAAACTCATCAATTTGCATTATTTGGATGTTTCTAAAACAATATTAAAAGGGTCGCCAACGGGAATCAATAGTCTAAAAGATCTTCGAAGATTGACTACTTTTGTTGTTGGCAAGGATAGTGGTGCAAGAATTGCAAAGTTACAGGATCTCTCACACTTGCAAGGAGCCCTCTCCATTTTGAACTTGCAAAATGTGGTGAATGATATGGATGCTTTAGAGGCTAATTTGAAGAAAAAGGAAGACCTTGATGATTTAGTACTTGTGTGGGATCCGAATGCGATTGATGGTGATTCAGAAAATCAAACCAGAGTTCTCGAACATCTTCAGCCTCATACCAAGGTGAAAAGGCTCAGGATTCAACACTACTATGGCATAGAATTTCCAAAATGGTTAGGAGATCCTTCATTCATGAATTTAGTGTTCTTACAACTTAAAGATTGTAAAAGTTGCTCATCCTTGCCACCACTTGGGCAGTTACAGTCTCTCAAGAATCTCCTTGTTGTGAAGATGGATGAAGTACTATAAAATGCAGGGGCAGAGTTGTATGGGAATAATGGTTGTAGTTCATCTTCAATTAAGCCATTTGGATCCCTAGTGGTTTTGAGGTTTGAAGAGATGTTGGAGTGGGAGGAATGGGTTTGTTGTGGAGTTGAGTTTCCTTGTCTGAAGAAGCTTTATATCAAGAAATGTCCAAAGCTGAAAGGAGATATACCCAAGCACCTTCCTTATTTAACAAAACTTGAGATTAGTGAATGTGGGCAGCTGGCGTGTTGTCTTCCAATGGCTCCATCCATTTGTGAATTGAAGTTAGATAAATGCGAGGATGTGGTGGTTAGAAATGCTGTTCACCTCACCTCACTTCCTTGGAGGTTAGTAATGTTTGTGAAATATCAGTTGAATTGCTGCAGATGCATTCTCTTGTAAAGTTGAAGGTGTATGATTGCCCAAATATAAAGGACTTGTCACCCATTATCCACAACCTTACCTATCTTAAACACTTGGAGATTAAGGAATGTGAAAGTCTTTCGGCTCTTCGAGATGGGGCTACCACCCATGCTTGAAACCCTTGAGGTCCAAGGCTGTCCCATTCTGGAGTCCCTACCAGAGGGAATGATGCAAAATAATACTACTCTCCAAAGCCTGTCTATCATGCATTGTGATTCTCTAAGGTTCCTCCTCGGTATCAATTCATTGAAAACACTTTTAATTGAATGGTGTTAGAAATTGGAGTTATCTTTGGCTGAAGATATGACACACAACCACTACGCTTCCCTTACAACTTTATATATAGGAAATAGTTGCGATTCTCTCACGTGCTTTCCATTAGCCTTCTTCACAAAGCTTAAACACTTGATATTTGGGGTTGTACAAACCTGGAGTCCCTTTACATTCCAGATGGATTCCACCATGTGGATCTCACATCTCTCCAGAGCTTGTATATCTATTATTGCGCTAATCTGGTATCTTTTCCACAAGGAGGATTTCCCACTCCCAACCTCAGATCACTTCTAATCAGCTCGTCCAAGAAGCACAGGTCACTGCCCCAAGGGATGCACACCCTCCTTACATCTCTTCAACATTTGCATATAGCTTATTGTCCAGAAATATTCATTTCCCGAAGGGGGTTTGCCCTCTAATCTATCTTCCCTTCACATCTGGAATTGCAACAAAACTTGTGGCCTGCCGGCTGGAGTGGGGCTTGCAAACGCTTCCCTTTCTTAGAAGCTTGTGGATTGGAGGACATAAAGAAGAAAGATTGGAGTCATTTCCTGAGGAGCAGTTTCTGCCCTCCACTTTCACCTCTCTTACAATTGGGGCTTTTCTAAATCTTAAATCCTTGGACAATAAGGGGCTTCAGTATCTCACCTCTCTTGAAACTCTGTATATTTTGAATTGTGAGAAGCTCAAGTCCCTCCCAAAACATGGGCTGCCCTCCTCCCTTTCTCGTCTTAATATTAGCAAGTGTCCACTGCTAAAGAAGAGGTGCCAAAGGGATAAAGGGAAAGAACAGCCCAAGATTTGTCACATCCCCTGCATAGTGATTGAAGAAGAGTTCATCTTGTCATGAGGGCCTTGCAGCATCCAAGCTCTTGCTTTCTCTGCAATTATTGATTCAGGTACCTACTTTCTGCTTTTATTTATTTTTTGTACAATCGGTGCTCACAAGTTTGCATTTCATTCTCATTTATAAATCAATTCCATCTCACTCACAGTATGGCTTACATTTCTGCTTTAGAATTGAAACCAATTTTTTAAACTCTAATAGCAAACAAAGCAAATTGCTTGAATATCAATTTATATTTTTAATTATGTTTTTATTTTTATAAATATTAAAGGTGTGTAATATTTTTGAATTTGTTTCTTATTTAAAAAAAAAAAAACATTTTTAGCAGTTATGTAACAAAAAGGAAAAAGAATTTTTAAGTCCATGCTATGTGGTTGTCATTAGACCTAGGTTCCTCTTCATGTTATGCAGCTTCATCAATGGCATCACTCAAGACTTTGGAAGAGGTACAATTTCGTTGGCCTTTGGAATAAAAAAATGTCTTTTACTACCATGAAGATTCTGGTTTACTGGAGTATCTATCGGTATGCATGCTGCAGTGGCATGCATTGCAACACCTTTCAGAAGTTAACATGAAATTAGCCAGGTTATAAACTTTGGAAATTAGGCAGCTTCTACCCTTGATCCACAAAAGCACTTTTCAGCTGAATCTGTTTTGGAAGATGAAATTTAATTCCACGGTGCAATTTAGTGTTTCATTCTTTGTTTTTGTTTTTGTTTTTCATAAAGTTTTCAACATGTGACTGCATTTTGTGGATGCTTGTTTCTTGGTTGTTTTGATATTAGAATGGAGGTTGGTGTTGGAAAAATCGATGTGGAACCACCAAGACATAGAAAACTATATGGATGGTATGGGCATTGGGTGGACTTCTTATTTCTTCTGTGTCTTGCATGGCACTCAAGTGTGCTTTCTTGTATGGGAAGAACTTAGACATGGTAGAGGACTTGTTAGGAGCATAAAGGAAGTAAGAAGAAACCTTAAGAATTATAGCCATGAAGGTTAGAGACTTCTATTACTTGAATAACTTTGAGACATATCCTAGCAAGAAAAATTATACAATATTTTACATGTCCAAACCACCTCCTTTGGGTTCTCTTGACCTTCGACATTCAAGGGAAAAAACAATCGAGACTTCAATGCTTTAAAGTTAATGTTTTAGAAATTTATATAAGCATGTTGACAGATGTAGTTTTTGATGCAGGTCATTGAATGGGTTGTTAACAAAACCCTTAGAAATAGAAATTACAAGTTGATCTGAACTTCCAAAGCTAGTTATTTTTTCACTTCAAAATTGAGTATAAGACTTTGTTAATGGACAAATTGCATTTCAATATTGCAGGCTCAATCTAGTGTAGTGCCAACTTGTTGGCTATCAGAAAAGCTTTCAGTATCACTAAAGCTGTTCTATTTTGCTGGGGTTGTCTCGGACCATGTGCTGTAAGTGAACAATAACTTTCTCGAAGCCCTTTCAAAAGCTTATAATAAACCTGAAAAGTTCCCATGGCACAGTAAGGTAAGGAAATGGGATTGCACCTGTGACCTATTTCATACTCACACTAGCTCCCGCTGAAATAAATTTTTTTCCTTCTCTACATTCTTAGATATTCGAATCCTTGATACCTACATGGATGAGTAAGTGGAGATCTGGAGGTCTCAAAGGTGAAGCAAACACAGTTCAGAATCACTAATGTGATGGGAGCACAACGTGCAATGCTACCCTTAAATGTGAAGAGTAAGAAATGGCAGCAAAGTCCTCTCCTTGGTTACCAAGTTCATATATCAAATCAACTGGATGATCTCACCTCCACACTGGCAGACTTCTTGTTTCACCCAGAAGGTTTCTCTTACTATTGATATCAGAACTGTGTACATGTCCAGTTCTTCGGTCTCTTAACTGTAAGCATACGAACAATGTTTCCCAATATCAGTTGTGCTCAAAAGGCATCTTATGCAAGTCCTACAATTTTGCCGCTTACAAAGTCAGTTTCTTCTTCATGAGGAATGAGATATTTGAAAGTTGTACTGCTTTTACTTGTATTCAATGGAATAAATAACAGTTTTTTCCCTTCCACTGCAAATAATTGAGTTTGTTACTTTTATGAATGGAATAAATATGCCAAACAACAGAACTTAATTTTAAAGGGGCTCCTGCAGGCTCATTGCTGATGTTTTTTCCAGATAGTCTTGATCATGATTGCAAAGTTCAACAGTTAAATTCTAGCTTTCAAGGTAGGGGCAAAATCGGCTTCCATCTATGCTGTTGAAATAAAAAATAGTGCAGCAATTTGTTGAAGTGCTTAGTAACTAAAACCAAACAATCTCCAGGTCAAGGAATAATATGAAAATAACGTTAATTGTGCATATATTATATATAGATAACCATGTCTAAATTGTAATAATGGACTGCCTAATACTTTGATGGATAAGAAAATGGTATTCCTGAATGCATTCAGAAAATATTGGGGGTCATGAAACCGAAAGCATTGTACACCTGAAAAAAGAAGTGTACAGTTCTTATTCTAACTTGCTCATTGATTTGATATATAATTCCTTGGACGTGAAGGTGTATTTGGTTATCAGAATGCAAAATTTCAATTTGTGTACAAGGCAGGTAACCTTGGAACTCATTTCCACTGAAATGGACCTCTGAATGAATGATGTTATCCTCTTTCTAGTTTCAATCTCTACCCTTGTTTTCAGGTTCTTTATCCAGTTCTCTGGTTTATATATGCTGCTGAATTGCACCCCTTGTGCCCTCGGTTACAAATGTAAACTCATCATGCTTGGGCTTTAGCTCTGCTCGGATGGGCATCTGGTGGGACTCCTCCTCGGCCCAGGATAGGGGTGGCTCATGAGCTGAGATTAGCCTTAAAAAACCAGCCCAAACCCTGCCCTAGGGTGGACAGAGCTTGGACTTGGGCTAAAAAATTTTAATGCTGAGATCAGGCTTGAACTGGCTCACACCCCTAGTTGAGGCTGGTAGTCCATTGTAGCATGAAGCTGAAGAGGAGGCTGATGTGCCGTTCCTTAACCTTGTCCCTTTTTCTCTACTGCAAATGCATACCATATACACTCTCCATGTTACTATACTTCCTATCATAGCCATATGGAAGTGTGGCTATGATATGAGTCATATGACATGGGGTCTCCCTGGATTTCCTTGACGATCTTCAACTATTAGATTGCCTTCCCACACTTTCCATCACAAAACCGAGTTCAATTTGGTGCTTGAATGGAGACTGGTGGTTGGAAGTTGATGTCAAATCACCAAGACCCAAAACTATATGGATGCATGGGGATGAAGATGAGGCTAATGTGCCCTTCCTCAACCCTGTCCCTTTTTCTCTACTGCAAATGCATACCATGTACACGCTCCATGTTACTATACTTCCTATCATAGCCATATGGAAGTGTGGCTATGATATGAGTCATATGACATGGGGTCTCCCTGGATTTCCTTGACGATCTTCAACTATTAGATTGCCTTCCCACACACTTTCCATCACAAAACCCAGTTCAATTTGGCTAGGCAAGTCGGTTACAATTCGCGTAGCCCATTTCTCGAGTCAGGTCACTGGACACAATCACATGGGTGCAGATGATACTATCATTTTGGTCATCTTGTATGGACCCCAAATTTGGTTAAGGTCACTTTCAAAATCTTAAGCATATGAACACTTTTCCCATGGGAGGATCATACCCTTAAGAAGTTTTTATCATAAAGCTCTCTCTTCCATGGATTCAAGCTAATCAAAGGAGAAGATATCAACCAACTTTTAGCTATTGTCTTCCACTGGTACAAAAGCTAAGAAAATGATACCCCCAGCAAACCAAAACTTTCACGCAGAGACCGGCCGACCCACATGGATAATCTGGTCCAGACTTATGCCCAGCCTAAGGTTACCTTGAAAGGGAGGACACTAAGGACCATCCTCACCCTTGGTTCCACCCTTTGTCAAATTCTGAATAGGCCTGGACCAAAACTCTAGTGATACAACTTTATACATACATAATCATGGCCTTTTGTTTGCAGTTGAGCTGAGCTGATCCTTATTAATCAGGACAAAAGCATCCTAGAGAGTTCGAGGTTTAGAATGATGATGCCTCAATCTTTTTACTACCTTTACTTAAACAATTACAGAAAGGGAATCAGTTCTCTTTCATGGACACGTTAAATATAAAGGTTAGGTCAATTTAAAGCTCGAAAGTTGATCGAATTTTATATCTTTAAACTGCAATATTTTCTTTAGTGAAAGCGAAGGTGTCGACCACCATGAACGTAGCTTTCAGAATGTGTTATTGAATAGCTCCCAACACTGGTCATTGGACTTGTACCTAACCAATCTTTAGATACCACATGGATTTCCTGAATCTGTTTATTCTGCAGACAAACATATGTAACAAATGAACTCCAAAATTGACATGTGGGAAGGAACTTTTGATGGGTCAACAAAGTATTAGAGGAAAAAAAAAAAGAAAGGCGCAAGTGCCTTTGGAAGTCAGTCAACCAAGTCTAGAAAATTGAACATTCTCATTCTTCACTTATGGAGTTGCTTAGGGTTTAGGACAATCTTCAAGTTGAAACTTGTGGGGATCCTTCTCCTTATTATATTATTGTTTAGAAAATGACACCAAAAAGTTGGGTTGGAATATTGGACCCAGTTTTTGAATTTTTTGACATGGTTCTTGCTTTTGCTTTTGCTTTTACTTCTGCATTTCTATCCTTTAATGGTTAGAACTGCATTATCCTAGACTCAGATGGGCTCTTTCCCATGAAGACTTCTTTTGAGTCTTTCTGCAAATCTACCCTAAATTTCTTGAGCTTTATTAGCCTATATATGAATTTTATCTGCCCAAAAAACTGAATTAGAGAACAAGATCATGTCCATTGGCAATTCTCTTTTCTTTTTTTTCGGGTGAAAATGACTTAGAACAAGTGACTTATTTGAAGCCAAAACAATGCTCTAAGTCAAAAGTAGGAGAGTTCAAGATCATAAAAACTGTATGAAAAAATGGAAAAACGTTTAGTCCATGAGACATGCTAAAAGGACACCACCCAAGATCAAATATGTTGTCAAATTGGCATCATCAGTGATAGTGATATGTACTCAAAATGCATCAAGTACTAATCAAACTGAGCTTCTAGGGTTTCAACCTTGCACTAATGCGCGAATATTACGTGATCTTGTAGGCGATTCTCAGTGCCACGTTGAATGCATTGTTTTGTTGTTGATCAACTATCCCCTTCCATTCAAATAAGTAACATTAGGGGGTCTGAGAATTAGGTGCCAGTCACAGCATGCTGAGCTAGCACCAGCATGGTGACAGCCAAACAAAGTACTATTATCATATGCTCCATCATGCACTCTCATTTTCTTTTCTTTTTTCCTTGTTGTAATCAATTCAACTTGAACGGGACGCAAATAGAAAGTTGAACACAAACTTTTGATTCATTTTTACGACAAAGCTCAATGTGGATTGTGTCGAAATGGAGCTACATTGTGCGGTAGAGATTGAAAAGATGAGAGAAAATCTGGAGGAACCAAAACTTTCTAGCATTATTGAGTAGAAAACAGTGGTGGAGGAGGAGTAGTACTAAAAGAAAAGTTGGCATGGCGACATATATATGCACATGAAAGAGGATCAACTATGCTGAATTTCACATGTTTCCAGTCTTTGTTTCTGCTTTTTGATCAGTTGAAGGTTCCTCCTACTTCTGGAAAGTGATCTGCACTTTCCTTTTGTTTGAGGACTGTTGCTTCCAATTCTTTCCAAGTATTAGGTCAAAAAGATGGAGGGTAAAAATGCACGCTTGTCATGTGCTCTCCTTTATCTTGATAACGTACTTTCTCTGCTTATATGCAAATGTACATATACATGACGGTCCCATCCAGGGGTGCAAGTTGGCCTAATTGAGGTGCGAATATAAATCCAACCTGACATTTTAACCGGGTTTAGGCAATCATTTCCAATACTTATATACTATTTGAGTTAGGTTTTCTTAACTTTAACTCAATTTGGATTGAAATTAAGTTAAGATATATATGGACAACTAAGAAGCTAATTTTATCTTTTTATAATATTTTATCCTATATTATAATATTCATTTTCTTTTCATACTTTTAAAAAAATATTAAATTATATATATCATATATTTTTCTAAAAAAAATGAAAAATATACAATTTTATTTTTATTTTTTTATTGCTATCTTAAATTTTGGTATAAATATATGAAAAAAAGATTTTTAAAGATTAGTTCGAATAAGTTTTGAATCATGCAACAACCTTACCAACTCAAGCTTAGAGAAATGAGGTTGGATTGGACTCAAGTAGAGTACTTTAAATTATATGTCGAGTTGGGTTGAGTTTGGATTTATTTATTCAAGTGGGACTCAAATCAACCATCAACCTGACCAATCTGTCCATGTTACAGACTTAATCTTACCATTAAAATTTTAATCTCGAGAAAGAGCTAGGTTTTACTACTTTAAGTCTTAATTTTGTTTATATGTACCAAAGATTTAAAAGTTTGGTGCAATATTATCAAACAGAATAGGATATTTCCTTATCGACATTAAAGTACTAAAGTATGTCGAATGCCATAAGAACTAAAGTATGTCGAATGCCATATGATATGGATTGGTATATTCCTAGAGTCTCTACTTCTCCACCTCTCATTTTTTGAGTAGAGATAAACCCAAAAAATTGAATTCTTGGCTTACAATTGTTGTTAATTGTGGACCCTTCTTAAAATTTTATGGAACAAATACAATACCCCAATGGAAAAAAACAAAAAAAAACATTAATTTGGGTTAAAATAATATAATTATTGTTCATTTTGGACCCTTTGGTAAAATTTTATGGAATACAAACGATACCCAAACGCCAAAAATATTAATTTCGCTTAAAGAATCGAGTACATGAAGACTTCATCTCAAGAATGAGACACACTTAGGATCAAAGGCAATCAGAAGAATAACAATACCTAAGCCCATGGTTTTTGTCAATGCTTTAGCTAGAAGGTATATAGTCAATTTCAAAATAGAGTAAAGATCCCAATATGGATGTTGTGAAAATGACTTAAAAATAAGCTTGTTTGAAATATGAGTCGAGCTTAAGCATGAGAAGCTAAATTCAAAAGGCACATAATTAGCTTAAATTTAATTAGTCAAGATATGGCTTGAGTTTTATGGGGTAGTAGGAATGACAACAAGTGAGTCATCCCCTTTGGATTCATCAATTATTTCCATATGTTGTCATCCTTGTTTCGAAAGCAATTTTAAATAAGACAAATTGGGTAAGAGAATTTCTCATACCATCTCATCTAGTAGATTTAATTTTTAAATTATTTTTTTTTAAAAAGTAATTATTTTAAGAATAAATATAATTTATAAATAAATAAATACTATAAATCCTTATAATTTGCTTTTATGAAATATCTATATATATATATATTTTGAATTCTTCAAATCATAATTTAGAGACACTCAAACTTCAAAGTGTTGAATATTGAATTTTAATAATCATTTATTATTTTTAATACATTATATCTCTTTCAAAGAATTTGTTATATATTTATAGTTGTTTTATGCAAATTAATATAGTATTTAATAAAATAAAATATCTATAGATGTGATTTTTCTGAAGTAATTATATTTTCAATTTAAATATTTAAAATTAAAACCCTTATAATATGTAATAATATTAATTATATTAAACTTCATAAAAAACTACATACATAACAAATAAAATGAAACAACAATTTGTTGATAAAAAAATATATTTTTCATAAATAAAGAAACAAAAATTTAAATCTTTTACTTTTTAAGAAGGTATAAATTTTTCATTTCCAAATTTTAATTGAGTTTTGACCTGGGCTTGCCTAAAAAATGAGTCAAGTTGTACTTGATAAGTTAAGAGTGTGTTTGTAGGTGATTTTAGAAAATGTTTTTAGCATCTCTAATATACAAATGATAAAAAAAATTTAAGTGTTAGAAATATTAAAAACATTTTTTAAAATCATTGTCAAATGGACTCTAAATCAAAAGTGGAATCTATGAATCAATAACATCATTTTTTTGGTGGATTTGAAAGTTTGTGAATTGTTTTTGAGACTCAAAAATATATTGGATGATGATGGTTGAAAGTGTTTTCTAAAACATATTTTAAATGTTTTTCCTTTTTTTCACTTATTTTTTTAAAATTATCATTTTTTAAATAATTGTAAAATATGATAAGTAAATCATTAGAAAAAATAAATCACTAAACATAAAAGTTATTTTTTAAAAAATTAAGTTTCTAAATAAACTTTTATTTTTAAAAATATCATAAAATATAAAATATTCGTTATAAACTATTCTTGAAAATGTTCTTAAATATATCTTAGGGAGTGTTTGGTAAAACTTAATACTTATTATTTAATAATTTAAGTTGACTTTAAGTTAAATCATATTTAAATTGATGATTCAAAATTTATTACTTAATTATTATTTTAAATATTAAGACAATTTGATAAAATTAACTTAAAATTTATTTTAAATCAACAATATGACATATTTATCATCATCAATTATAATTAGAATAAATGAGGTTGAGTGAGAATAAAGATCATTGAGTAGCATAAGAGATTGTAGAGATAATTAAAATAAATAAAGATAAAAAAGTAAAATAAAGATGTGGACTTAAGAATAAATTAATTATTTTTATTTATTATTTTAAATTATCTTTTATATTAAATTATTTTACCAAACATAATTTATTTAATAACTTAAATCAAATTATTAAGTTATTTTAATTTATTAAGTTGATTTATCAAACACCCACTTAATCTTCACTTTTTTTTTTTTTTTTTTTTTTTGGAGTCCATAACATTCTCTATTTTTATATTGCTATTAAAATAACTCCGAATATCTAATAAATATATTATTCCAATCATGGAGACAACACACTAAAAAAATATTGCTTTAAAAGAATTCCAAAGAATAAAATAAAATTTACATATGGGTTCCATGGATAATGACAAGCATAGACGGCCAAAGGATATAATTTTTACCCCCATGGTATAAGGGAGAAGAAGACGACAAATGGCATATAGTAAAAGAATAATCGACGGTGGAATCTACCCCTTGGATGACAATAGTCCATGGACAAGGGGACACTGATTGGAGTGGAATGAAAGTGGGAAGGGGAACATGATAAGAATAATTAAATTATTTATTTATTTATTATTATTATTATTATTTTTGGTATATAAAAATCTCAAAGTTTTGAGCATCCTAAATCAATTTGTGTCCTACCAACCCCTCTACACCCATTTGTTTAGTGTCCATGGCATGATGAGTAGGAAGGTGACACCTCCTAACGTGGCATTCCCACCCATGTCCATTGCCTTGGTGTCATTTCACCCACTTGCCACTTTATCATTCGCGGTCCTCATTTTCCGCCTAGCCAATGGAACACTCGAGACCATGCCTATGTGGCATCATTCGTGTCATTTTATTCATCCATGATTTTATGGCAATGGGTGGGCTATGTCTCATGTCATGGGAGCCACCTTGAGCATCTCTTAGATCAGCCGTGACACAAGTTTGACTGACCTACGAACAAATTTAAATCTTACTACTATGACCATGTCCGCGTTATTTTGTTGATTAGTGATTTTATCTTTAATAAGATAATAAAACATATCGTTTAGATTCTTCTAAACACATGTTTAACGTTTTGAATTATGTGTATTAACATATAATATATCATTGTATTCGTGTCATTTTATTGACGGTTCAAACATCTAAATAAAATCGATTATGAAATATGTAACTTAACACGAGAATCTTTTCAGTCCTATAAATTTGACCATTTAATAGTAATTTTTTTATTTTATTATTGGTAATGTTACATTTTATATGTCATAAAAAATGTGATCTAACTTATTCTCCGATTTGAAATTTACACTATTGGTATAATATATTAGTTTTTCTTTTTTCAAATCTTTATTTGCTTTGAAGCTTGACCACTAGTGTAGGGTCTCCTTCTAGAAAACATGCAAATACAATGAAATTAGAGAAGAGGATTAGGCGTTGCTCCACAAATGAGAAGACTTAGCTTGGCTGTTCACACTTGACACCAACCTCTTCATAATCAAGGGAATTGAGTGCAATATCTATTCCAAATTATAAGGATCTTCATTTAATATTATCATAAAACATAAATGGAGTCCTTATTATGACACGTGAGAGGGTCACTTTCTTCCTTTGTTTTTTACCATGATTCTACTTTCACCATCCTAAATCTCCCCCCTGTCTCAATTATGAGATTAGTGTGGGGATATCTTCAAAGAACCCAAAAGAAAAATCATTCTATTCAAGAAAGAAATGGGAGACCCACTTGAGAAATGTATAGTTGATGCATGAAAAAAAGAGATTTAATGGAATATATGGCATTTTTCTTTAAAAATTTCTTCTTATCTTGTATGTTTTTTAGGTTATTTTTTGAGTATATGAGATTCCTAGAGAGCATCTCTCTTTCTGGCCAACCACATAATGAATTTTTCTTTTTAAAATTCATGTTAAAGGGGAATGGACCTAGGATGAAAGACTTATAATTTGTGCCATGGCCAATGACTCTCTCTCTCTCTCTCTCTCTCTCTCTTTTCCCCCCTTTCACATTGCCCATAGGTTAGGCCTCATGCCTCTCTTAGCCACTAGGTTAGGTTCTCGAATGCCACCAAACCCTTTTAAGGTCTGAGAACATAAATTCTATTCCCATGCTTTGTCTCTTAATCTTCATACAAAAATCTTAATTTCAACATGAAATTGTTGAGGGGTGTGTCTCCCAATAAGATGACCATTCTTTTTTATTTTGTCTTCATCTTACTTTCAACATCAAAAGATTGAAGGTGTCTTTCAAAGTTCAATAACCTCAGAGGTTAAATCCCTATTCAAAGTCCTAAAATTAGGAATGGTTAAAATTAGGGTAGGGTTAGTCCTTAAATTTTAGGACCAACATTCTATAAGGAAACTCTCCTTAGAGAAAGAGAAGTTTGTTGGGCATATTCAAAAAACTTGGTTAATTGCACTTTAATCTGCTCCTTTCCCTAAACCCATGTAAAAAAATTAGTAGGGACCCCTGTTGGTATCTCCTTTTTCCTACAAAATCTTCCATTGTACCTCATATGGCATGAGCAGTCATGGCAGAAAATACCCCCCATCCATTTGTCCTTTCTTTTAATGACAAATTTTAACACTTATCCAACTCCAAAGATGCCTTTATCAGCCCCCAATGAAGGATCTTTATTGGCATCAAAAATTGATTCCATAAGCTGTTGGAGAAGATTGTCTCTGAGAAAAGAATGGCAGCAAGAGAATGGAGTGTTTCAAGAGCAAAGGAAGCCATGGGGTATATAACAATATACTTTCAAGTACACAATGAAAAAAAGGAGTCCAAGATGGGAATATTTGCACATAATTTACACATGGTGAGGCCTGCAAATTAAGGTCACATTATGGTCACTAAGAACATGTAAGACAAGGCAAAGAAACAATAATTGAAATGAAGTGATTTCTTTGCACACAAAACATGAGCAGGAGAATCTTTAGCCTTGTCCCATGGCTGGGAGCTGAGGCTTCAAAGACATTGCAGCAGATAGGCAAAGGGTAGTCTTTCGGTGTTTCCTCTAAGCTGTCATCCCAAATTCGACCCCTGTGATTAGCCGATCACACTGGCGAAACGGGGTCCAACTATACCAATCATAGCCCTTTCCCCAACAAAGCACATACCCATTTGAAATTCACTTGTCCCATGGGTCCATACAAATCCTGCTAGCCCATCTCTCTCTTTCTCAAATAAATCTAGCCATCCCCACTAGTCCCTCTCATCCGATCTGAAAGAAGATACGCCTTGTTTACTTTGGACAAGCAATGAATTCAAGAAAAAACTTCATCATTCATGTGAGAAAGACACTTCTATGGCCAAGCCTGTCACTGAAGGCAGACAAAGGCACGTCCCAGCAAGGCCATAACCTTTTGTAGAAATGGCAAAGGTATCCTTAAGCAGGGTTAATGAGAAACAATTTGAGACATGTTTGTCCTTGATGGAAAAGGTGACAATGTGGTTGCAACTGTTAAAAAAAGTGCAAGATTTGTGAAATCTTTCTTTCTGTGACTTTTCTCTTCAACTTGGCATATGTGATGGCTTCTCTCTTAAACAAAAGAGCCCAAAAAGGAGAAATAAAAAGAAAATCCTAAAACTCTCCCACCCAAGTAGGCAGTCTTCATACGGATGCTTACCACTGGAGATAGGTTGACTCTGCCACCCAAATCTTCACCTTTAAATTCCCTCCTCAACCCTTCATTTCCTTGGCTCTTCTACACCTCTCCTTTTGCTTTTCTCACATAGAAACAAATACAATGTTGAGGGGCTTCTGTCTTTGGCTTCTCCCATCTCTTCTCAAGAAAAAAATGAGATACCCACCTATTAGTTTCCTCAGGCCAATTAGCATTCCTTTCATAGCGAGCTTTGTCATCTTGTTCTTGGGCTGTTTAACCGCTAACATCAGCCTCTGTCTTCCCATCATCCCTTCTTCATTGGAAACACTTTCTGTTGACGGGCATTTCAGTTTCCATGGAATTGAGCATGCAGCCAGAGACTTTGGGAACCGGTACCAGTTCCTTCCTCAGGCAGTCTTGCATCCAAAGTCAGTTTCTGATATTGCCACAACCATAAAGCATGTTTGGCAAATGGGTCCTGGTTCAGAGCTCACAGTTGCAGCTAGAGGCCATGGCCACTCACTCCAAGGCCAAGCACAAGCTCACCAAGGAGTTGTGATCAACATGGAATCACTCCAAGGCACTGAAATGCAGGTTTACACAGGAAATTTTCCATATGTGGACGTCTCTGGTGGTGAGTTGTGGATAAATATCCTGCATGAAAGCCTGAAATATGGGTTAGCACCAAAATCTTGGACAGACTACCTACACCTCACAGTTGGCGGTACTCTTTCCAATGCTGGGATCAGTGGACAGGCCTTTCGGCATGGCCCCCAAATCAGTAATGTCCACTGGCTGGAGGTTGTTACAGGTTTGTTAAAGAGAAACAAACCTATGATGCAGTGATAAACTGCATCATAGAGGATGAGACAAGGGTCAAGGGACCGACGTGTGATGAGAAATGGGCAAATCATAATACCAGTAACTTTTGATTTGTCTTATCTGATCTTTTGGTCTTTGGAAACTGGACTCTCAGGTTTCCAGGTTTTCTCATTACGCGGCTGTGACTTGACCTTGGCCATACCTAGAGATATTGTGATATGATTAATTTCTAAGTAAAGAATGTTTTTTGTGTACATAGTGTTGACTTGTGGAAGGATCTGAGTGCAGGAAAAGGAGAGGTGATAAATTGTTCGAAGAAGCAGCATGGGGACCTCTTCCACAGCGTTCTTGGAGGACTAGGACAATTTGGCATCATTACTCGAGCAAGAATTTCTCTAGAACCAGCACCCAAAATGGTAAGAACAACCATATTTCTGCTAAAATTTCAGTCAATAATAAGTTCTTAGGTATTGAAGAAATTACCACCTTCTGAATTCTGATAAAGGATTCTCTTCTCCATTTTGAACAGGTGAAATGGATCCGGGTCCTGTACTCAGATTTCTCCACATTTGCCAGAGACCAGGAATATCTAATATCTGCAGAAAACACATTTGATTATATTGAAGGATTTGTAATAATAAACAGGACTGGTCTCCTAAATAACTGGAGATCATCCTTCAATCCACAAGATCCAGTCCAGGCCAGCCAGTTTGAGTCAGATGGAAAAATTCTCTTCTGCCTAGAATTAACCAAGAACTTCAAAGTGGACAATACCAATATCAACCAGGTGAAGCATGCAACAACTTGCCATCTAGTTGATTTCCTCAAATAAGTTGATAACTGAATAAGACATTAATAAATAAACAATTAAAGATCCTCAAATTTATTTGTTTTTTTTATGCAGGAAGTTGAGAGCTTATTGTCTCAGTTAAGCTACATACCATCAACACTTTTCCTATCAGAAGTTCCATATATAGATTTCTTGGATAGAGTTCATGTGTCTGAGGTCAAACTACGTTCAAAAGGCTTGTGGGAGGTTCCACACCCATGGCTCAATCTTCTGGTTCCCAAAAGCAAGATACACAATTTTGCTAAAGAAGTTTTTGGAAAAATTCTTAAAGACACCAGCAATGGCCCCATTCTTATCTACCCAGTTAACAAATCAAAGTAAGAGTTGATAAAATGATTTCTTTCTCTCTGAAAATCCTAAGAGAAGTTGATTCATTGATTTATTCCATTTTCAGGTGGGACAATAGAACTTCTGCTGTTATCCCAGAGGAAGATATTTTCTACCTCGTAGCATTCCTTTCCTCTGCAGTTCCCTCTTCTACAGGAACTGATGGTTTAGAGTATATCTTAAGTCGGAACAAAAGAATTCTGGACTTCTGCAAAACAGCCCGTCTTGGAGCGAAACAATATCTACCCCACTACACTACACAGGAAGAATGGAGGACCCACTTTGGCCCACGTTGGGAAGCCTTTGCACAGAGAAAATCTGCTTATGACCCTTTGGCAATTCTTGCTCCTGGCCACAGAATTTTTCAAAAGGCGACACCCTTCTTGTGACAAGGACCATGATTTAAAAATAAATATGGGACCTTTAGTGTACTTGGGGAAATGCCTAGGGGAAAATACTGTAAATTGATAGCTATTAAATTCAGTATGTCTCACATCTTCTCCGCAACTGTAAGTGTACTGGGGAGGTGGGGGGGCTTATTGAAATTTTGTTGAACAAATGGGTTAAACATTTTAAATATGAATTATTTAATAGACTTCCAAAAGGGACAGGTGAATATCAGCCCCATAAATGATGTATATATTAAGCTAATGAATAAAAAGTGGATTAGTTTCTCTCATGAATCTAAGTTCCGAAGACATTATTGTTTGCAGTACCAAGAAGTCAGACATGCATCACAGAAATATGAAGTAGCCTTCATTAAACCATAATTGAAAAGAAAGAAGGTAAGAGAAGACAGAAAACAGAAAAGCATATAAAAATGAATTATCATTATACAGGTTGTGCAAGTAATATATTAAATCAGCCATGAATTTTCAGATCCAAAGAAAACCGAGGAATTTGAGGCCCCTTAATGCTTCTGACCAAACCATTACCAGAGCTGCCCTGCCCTTCATAATCTATAAGACTGCTGCCATCATTCACTGGAATGGTAGAACCATGTTAATAATTTGGTCCACTTTTATGCTTTTATGTCAAGTGAAGGCAGCAGCATCATTTTACCACAATGGGGCAAAACGTGGTTAGCAACAGGCTGGTGATAGCAACAATTGTAGAGGGGCTAAAACTGATGGGGGCTTTCATGTCAGTGACTTCAAAGCATTATCCCAACTGTGGCTACCCACCATGTTTAACTTCCACTGATTTTTCTGAAGCACCCTGTCTGTACTACTACACATTTAAGTTCAAAATCTATGGACCATCAGCACCTAGTAATTCCACATGCTGTCTTCATTTTTATATGGTGAAATTAAGGCTGCGTTTGGTTTCCAAAAGGAGCTAAGGAAAATTAAAAAAAAAAAATGTAAAGAAAAATGATTTCTCATGTTGGGTTTTACCATGTAAAATACAAAACAAATATATATATATATATATATATATATATATCAAATATAACTAAAATTAGTTGAAAATTTATGTATTTTAAATTATTTAATCTTTATATAGAAAAGTTAGAATAAGTGAAATGAGTTTGAAGTGATATATAAAAATAATTTAGAGACTTTAAATCTATTTTTTATTTTCCTTCACTTTTTTTTTTCTTCTAATTTTCCTCACTATTTTCTTTCCCTCACATTTTCCCTAAAATTTTCTAGAACCAAACATAGCCTAAAGGAAAATTTTCCAAGTTGAACCCGCTGTCCAAATATGCACATGTCTAGATTTTTACATGAGATTTGAATTTGAACAAGAGCTAGAATGAAAAAATTTTATATTTTCATTCAGCAGCAGTATATTTAAAAGCAAGACATCAGAGAATAAGGTTTGTGTTCAATGGTCAATTCATTGCATTGGAAGAGATAATATTCAAACAAGAACCTCACACTCAAACCCAATTCTTTTGTTCTTTAAGAACCCCAAGCATGTGAAGATCTGTGCTTCATGGTCTTGCCCTTGATACTTTCTACTGTTTTCTTTCTTTGTTTCTAATAACTTCTATTAGCCTGACAAGTCTTTCTCATTGACATACTCCATCACATTCATCTAAAGTCAGCCTCACAGAAAAACTAAAAGAAAAGTGACTTCCAAAAAGAGGTCATTTCTAGCTGGTCAAGAGACTGGCATCTGGGTGTTGTAACTGTTGGTACAGTGGTATTCATTAGCTCACACAGTGCATGGTTCTGTTTGCACACTGTGCTTCTGTAGATTTTCATGTGAAAAGTAGTATAACTCATGTGGACAAGTTTACAATTTCAAGATGCGGTAGGTCAAAACACTCACCTTGGCATTTGAAACCACTCAAACTTCAGTGACACTTTTGAAAACTGTTGTTACCACGTAATAAAGTACTCCCGATTTGTCATCAGAAAAACTAGGAACCTTTATTGAGAATATTCTCTGAGAACCTATCTCAGATAGCATATGCAGGCAACAGAGTTGACAAAGAAAAGAAACATTTAAGCTATCAGCACCCAGGATATTGTACTCCCATACACTTTGTAACATAAAAAGCCCTATTAAATAAGGTTAGGATGTATTATCGAAGAACTTTTTACCATATGAACATGCCCATCCATCTTAAAGAACATCAAAGTCATAATTGAAATGTTATATAAACAAAAAAAAAAGAATTTGCATTAAAAAAATAAATAAATAAAAGCCAAGATCTACGTCTAATTTTGATAACAGGATGCTACCTTGCTTAAGCACATGGCTGACTCTAGTGTTGCTTTTTTTGATAGCAGTAGCTCCCGCTGTTTGTGAAGCAGACAACAAGGAAAAGGTCCATTTTCTGTCAAAAGCACCACAATTCAAACTTTTCATAAGTTCCAGATTGACTAGTTTGCCCTTGATGGCAAAAGAAATCATTATTCATAATGAAAATCTAAGAATCAAAAGCAATGCTAACTCTTACAACTTCCCTGAGAGCTCAAGCATTGGGGCCAAGGATCAAAGATTGCCCCATGAAAATCATATCACAATCCAGCAGTCAATGAAATATGGGCGGCTAGTATGCTGGCATACCAACTTGGGTTTGTCCTGCATAGAGTTGTATATGGTCCAGATTCCCATGATGGTGGCCTCATGGCCTTAACTGTACATATTTATGAAAAGTTCATTAATTTGTCACAGTGATTCATGTATGCATTTCACAATGATTGGAAGCCACCGAGCAACAATAGGAGACTCCATGCAGTTAACAAGAACTATGATCTTATCAAAATTGATCCCTCAAGATCCAGGTCTCTTATTAAAATTCAGTTGTAAATTATCCTTCTTGTTTAAAAAGTAAGTTGTACCTGGTGTGAGAAGTATGAAAAAGAAAAACCAAATACCCTCAGAAACACAGGTAATAAAACTAATCATTGATCATTGTACAGTTTATGCTTTGAGATGAGGATTAGAACATTTCCACCCCCCTCACGACCGTAAAATATATACTCTTCAGAATAGCTTTCATCTTTTAAGGTACTCCGGGAGGAAGTCTTTTAAATCATGCAGTCTATCCTCTCACAAAATGAAATGTACATAGAAAATATAAGATCAATTACTGATCTATGTTAGGAGCCTCTTCCTGGCAGTTTCCATCTCCATACCTGTAAAGAACACTTCTACTGTTTTCCCTCTTAACTTGGGAAGCAATAGAAACAAGATAAGAATGCACAAAAGTCCTTTTGAACAAAGAGTTTTCCTTGCTTACCAATTTCTGTGAGAAAGACAAGATGAAATCCCATCCCTTTACTAGATTTATCCAGATCTAATGGCAAATCACTGAAGGATAATCCTATATAAAGTAAAGAGGCTCCTTAAAGAATAAAATTACCGGCATAAGTGGATTATAGGGGATAATGAAGCAAGGCTTGTTTAGATAACTTAGTGAGAATGTGAGAATCTATTTCTAATTCCAATAATGGCTCTCTTTTTCACAGTAAAAGACAATTA
This sequence comes from Vitis rotundifolia, assembly GCA_030254885.1. NCBI lineage: Eukaryota > Viridiplantae > Streptophyta > Magnoliopsida > Vitales > Vitaceae > Vitis > Vitis rotundifolia. Next base: position 19,815,698 of record CM058163.1, on the reverse strand, counting down.
ACAATATATTATCTGCATCACAAAAAAAAGTACTCTACTTACAGAAAATATCAATATAGGAAATCATTAGGAAGAGCATAACCTTGCCCCAGCTCCTTAGTTCTTGGAGATACTCCATTCAGGATACTCATTCCAAATTTTTTTGGCAGGGCACCCTCCGTTTCCTCTGTTAGATGCTCTCTTTGGGAATTCAGCTCAAACATTCAGCCTCTATGTCAATCTTGGCCATGTTAATTATTTCTCAGATATGTTTCAACCTATTTCAAGCTTCTCAGGCTTTATAGCGCATCAATGGAGTCACAAGGACTATCTACTATCCCTCTTTATCAAAGAATACAGGCTTCCTTAAGAACCAATTTTCAACTTACTGATTTGCCATCCAAAGCTATGCCCCATAAAATTGCACATGCACATTGGTCTATTCTAGTTTAAAGAGAAATAGTTTTCAGACAGTAACATCTGATATCAGGTTCTGTTCCAATTTTTAAAGTCATCTTTCCACTAAAACTGTCAAAGTATTCAATGAATTATTTTAACATTTTCATCCTTTGCTTCATTAAAATTTTAAATTTTCACAATCCTTTAGTTTTTGTACCAGTTCAATGGTTTAAATCACTTTCTTTTTAATGCCAATCTAAAAAAGATTTTAGGAAAAATGTTTTCAGAAGAATAGAAAATCAAATGACTCTAATAAGGAAAATGACTTACAGTCAAAAATGCTCAACTCAAAAAGCTTAATAAAACAAAGTGCATTAAGAACAGTTCTGAAATTGATGGGTGATGAGGTCAACTTTTGCTTTAAGATTAATGGTAGACAAGAATGCCACATGATGTTGTATAGACTTCTCATCATTTTTTTATTTTTTATTTTTTATTTATTTCCTTTCGTACAGGTTTTTTTTTCTTTTTTCAATGGGTAAATTTTGTTCGACTTGAACTAGGAATCTCCCACAAATCCTCCCCCATCCCCCTTTTTTTGTATTGGGTTACTCCTCAAAACTTCTCACCCTTTAACAATGTAGTACATGCATTCATGAAAAAAGAAGAAAGAAACATTAAAATACAAAATGAAGATGAAAAGGTATTATAGAGTAGTTTGTGCTACAATGGAGCCCTTTCACTTGTTTAACCATCTAAGCCAGAGCTGAGAGCAAAGCCCCCAGCTATGAGGCCTTATCAGCTGATACCACCTGAGCTGTGTTGCTATAAGTGAGGTGAACAACATTTTGCCTTACCCCACGGAAGAGACATCCCAAGCAGCAGCATGATTATCTCTTCAGCATTAAAAAGAACTTGAAATTGAACAGTTTAGATCTATAACTTGCCAACAAAACACAATGACAATGTTATGCACCTTCTTGTATGTACAATGACAAATAAAGAAAAACACAAAGGACTAGATGGTTCAGATGGTCAATTCTTTCTCCAGGTTATCCAAATTATGTACAACTTAGAAAGAATCATGTGAAAGAAAAATATGGCACCATACACATCAAGTTTATGTCATAAAAATGCATGTCCAAAAACAATAGAACCTAGTTCATGTCTAATTGATTCTAAGGGTTGCTATTTTAACTATATTTATTATTATTTAAAAAATTGCAGCTACTTACAAGGTTGAGGCTACATATATGAGTGCCTGATATAAGGAAATTTTTGAAAAGAGAAAACAATTCCAAGCAAACAAAAACAAAATGCAGTTTACAGCCTGCAATACCCAAATGAGTACAACGTCAAAGACCAGGATTGGGCCGAACTGTGAAAATAAGCTCAGTTCCTTATTCGGTTATTTCATTTTGACACACAAATAAAGGGCCATTGGGGAAGACCAAAAATCATATGATAACAATAGCTTAAATATAGCAAGGTTTGAGCTTTAACATGTTTGGTAAAATAAAAGTACTTGTGCAGTTCAACATCTTCCCAAGAAATCAGATGTTTTGGCCACAGTTTGGAAACAACAAAAAGTTGGATCTTACTTAAACTAGATAGATGGATAAGACTCCAAAAGTTGGTGGACTCAGTCTCAGATTTCCAAGTGTTGAAACCATCCAAGATAGGGCTTATCATATATTAACATGTGAAAAATTTTTCATCACAAATCAACTCAAGCATCTCACAAGATTGAAACATAGGAGGGTAGGGCAGTGAAAGCCATACTGCATGATGTGAAATGCAACTGGGCAGGGTATAAACCAAGAATGACCTGCTTGGCTCAGCTGGTTTGATTGTCTAAATGGGCTTTCTTGTGGATTGAAATCCAGTTGCAATCCTTGGAATTCAGTTCAGGTAGTCACTGCAACCCCACAGAAAAACAATCAGAGTGAGTTACTGAAAACTTGTAAAATATTAGAACAAGATTACAAACATTAAAAAAAAAAAAAAAATGAGAAAGAAGATGCAGAAAATTATTTAAAGTATTGAATTCAAGTGCCTCATAATGAATCTAAGAGCAATTAATGCAAGCTTACTGCAATTTGAACAGATCCAAATCCAAATCAGTGAGGTCTGAAGCTGCAAAGGTTCTGCTGGATTAACATATTCATACAAGAAGAATACATGGATGCTCCAGGCAATATGAATAGATAGATCAGTATGCTAGAACCTTCCACTTTTAAACTCAAGAAGTTTAAGATATTTAAAGTTACGACTATGGCTACTTGTGAATCATAATAGCTACGAAATCAACTCAATGTCCAGGTCCCAAGTTTTCTCCAACTTCTGAGGAGTGATTCAACCGGATTGCTCTACAAGGAGGCAATCATATAAGGTTAAATAAATAGTGATTACAAATAATGTGAGTTTTTTTATACCCTAATCCAATCATATGAAATTTTTTAGTTTCAAATTCTGCGGTTATTTCCCCCTGGCCTGGTGATAGTCAATGATGCTGTCTTTGGTACTAATAAAAAGATCATTAAGCCTTATATGGACCAATACGGTATGGAAACCAAAATGGATGCCTCTCATATTTGACCTGGCAAATCGAGCAAATTATACTTACAGGTTTTGGGCTGGGCATCAATTCGACCCCACTATTACCATTAGGCAATATAAGGAAAGGAGCCCTAGACCTGGGAACCAACAATTTAAAAACTTCCTTAAAAGCCCGTTTCTTTATTCGAATCAGGATTGAGAAGAATGGTTGAGACAACAAACTTCCATCTTGTTCATACTTTGGATACTTGTATGACCATCAAAGATTGTTGAAGCAACTAATTCCTAGAATCAGAGGATGTTAGGATGAAGAAGTTGTTGGCATTTCCATTTGTATCTAGTAAAGTACTAAACATGGACAACCTTGATAGTAAGAAAATAGATTTTGCTGGAAGGTTGGCTATAGATTTCTTGCAACATTACTGGTGTCTTTAGGAACATCTCTATCATTTCCAATAACAAATTACATGAATGTAAAGAGCATCTGATAATAATTGCAAAAGACATCAAGAAAAAAATGTCCCCACATGTGCTCATAAATGATGGTTCATAGGCATTAAATGATTTGATATTTTACAACTGAGCAAAGGTTAATAGAAAGGATTCCTAGCAAATTTAACTGTTCACCACAAGGTCAAAGTCACCTTGCTTGAACACCCAAGCACAATCCAATTTCCTTCTTGCCCTGTAGAAATCACAAGAATCATTGTTCCCATCACCAATTCTAAGAGGGCAGAAGCCACCATATTTGCCGAATTTACAAAATGCACCTTATTCCACATTGCGGGTTTTTCTGTCATTCCCTCACCAGAGAAAGATGCAACATAACACAGAACAACTTTTATCTTCTGATTTTCCATTCCTTCCAGCAGCTCTGTAGACTAATCCAGACTGAAAACACCAACCCGTTTTCCAAAATGTCCTACAGACACCCAGTAGATGCTTTTCATTCCACATCATTATGAATATTTGATGGGTCAAAGTACATGGCCCTTGAGGATTCTCCAAAAAACTGTTAGTCCTTGGAAAATATATTATCCCAATAATGAAGACCCATAAATTCCAGCTTTCATGAAGGGGATAGAAGAATCCAGAGGGCCAACCCCTGAGACACCAGCAACCAACTGTCCATTGAAAAATGGTTTTGCAGCACCGGAAGCATCATGAAAATTCATGAAACATATCTTTTCGGAATTGGATCAATGAAATTACACATACCCATTTCAGCACCAACAACCACAAGCCATGGAGACAAAGGTTGTAGACCCCATAAGGGCAAATATTCCACTGGATTGATAACAACCCTCCACCCCATGCTCTAAAATGCATTCAACCTGCTAAAACAAGACATCTAGACATCAATTCAAAAGCTCGATTTTCAAATTTTGGGCCAACCCCTCCATCCATTGTCATTCCATCCTCCTCACCCCTCCTTCTGCCAACTCCTTTTTTAGCGTACTTAATCAAAACACCCATCTACCCATTGTCTCATGAACCAAACCCTTTCTTCTAACGCAATCACACAAACATAATTTGCAAAACACAATCAAATTCAAAACATATTTGTTCATAATTACACTCCCATTTTAAGCATTCAATAAAACACTGAATAAAATATGTAAACTAATTACCTTTCATGAAGCATTACTCATCCCCATGAAAACCCCATTGTAAAAAGGTAAGAAGACTAAGAGAACGCAAGGATTTTCTTTTTCTTTTTCATTTTCTTTTTCCTTTTTTTCCTTTTTGCAAGAGAGGACCCTTCTGCACAGCAAAGTAAAAAGGCGAGGAATAAGCTGTCTTATTCTCTTTTTGAGGCTCGTGCTTTACTTCATAGCAGCCCCTTGGAAGTTGGAACGGCAAATATGGCAAATTTTTTGGACTATAGGAGTTGGCTGCAACCTCTAGCTGGCTCTATGATTGAATCCCAACTTGATTCAAGTAAAGATTCCATGGATAGAGTCAGCAGCTTGTCCATTCCACTCAATTATGGGCTTGTTTAGTAGCCTAATTTACAACTTTTTCTTTGAAAATATAAAAATGAAAAATGAAAAATGAAAAATGAAAAATACAAGAAACAGTTCCTGCAAATAAATTTTTTTGAAGAAATTTTCTATATGGTTGGTTCATTATAAATTATAGCAGGATGATAGCTTTAATGACTCGATGTTGGTTCATGCATGAACCTGAGAAGATGGACCTCGATGGTAGCCTGTAAGTTGGGCCTGCCTAGGTCCAGGCTCCAGCTAGTTCTTACAAAGCTTAAAAGTGGTTTCAACCTTCCATGGGCCCTCGTTGAGCTTGGGTGGGTTGGGGTTGATCTGGGCGAAGTAGGTGTAGCGGGCTCGGCCTAGCCCAAAAGTCTGGTCGATCCTTCAGTGGCATTACCGAACTTAAAGAATATTTGGTAAAACTTAATAATTTTTACTTAACGACATAAGTTGATTTTAAGTTAAATTATTTTTAAATTATTAATTTTTTATTTTTTATTTTAAATATTAATATAATTTGATAAAATTAACTTAAAATTTATTTTAAATCATCAAACTTAAAATTTATTTTTAAATAAAATGAAATAAATTTGAGATTAAGAATAAGAATTAACCATTTTGACTTAATACTTAAAATTAATTTTAATTTTAAGTTATAATATTAAATCATTTCACCAAATATATTTAATCTATTTAAAAACTTAAATAAAGTCATTAACTCCTATTAAATCTTTAAGTTAATTCACCGAACAACCTCTTGGTTAAGTTAAATTCAATATGCTTGAACTAGGTTTGATAGATTTACATTTAACGCTCACTAAGAGCTTATTTGATAATGACTTTAAGAAATGTTTATAACTTTTTTAATACTTGAAAACAACTCATTTGATAGAAATTTTTAAGTATTAAAAATGTTAGAAATGTTTTTAAAAATCATTAATAAACGAATTTTAATAGTTGTTAGAAAAAAGATTGAATAACTTAATTTAACTTAACAAAATAACTTAATGATAATTTTAATTTAGTACTTTTTCTGAAATTGAAATAGTTTCATCTTGGCCATTCTTATTATATAATATTGACGAGTATGAATAAGGATGAATATATTATAGTTTCAAAAGCATTTATATTGGCAAATATATATATATATATATAGAAAAATATATTTGACTACGAGAAAATAGAAATATTGTGTTTTCTAAAAATATATTTTAATTGTTTTGCCATAATTACTTTTAAAAAATAATTATATAAATATGAAAAATAATTGAAAATAATATAAGATAAAAAATATTATTAAATATATAAAAAATAGATTAAAAATATTTTAAATATACTTTTATTTTATAAAATATCATAAAATAATTTTTAAAAACTATTTTTTTTTAACTGTTATAAAAAACACTTCTCTATAGCCTATACTGATACCACTTTCTTTTCTTTTTCAAATTAAAAACTTATGAATAAAAATAAAATATATTTTTTATAAAAAGTATAAATTTACCTTATATCTTTAAAAATCACTTTAAAATTTTTTTTAAAAAAAAATGTGTTTTATAGTAATGTTAAAAAATATTTTTAGTCTTTTTTATTTTTAACATTTGAATGATAAAAAATTTTAAATGTTAAAAATATTAGAAATATTTTATAAAATTATTATAAATATAAGTTTTTAATATCCTTAATTTTTTTAAACAACTTTTAAAATTAATATTTTTTTAAATATATATATATATAATTTACTATTATTATTATTATTATTATTATTATTATTATTATTTTGTTTTTAACAAACAAAGAATAATGCATGTCCACCCCCACCTTCCTACTTGATTTGAAGACAAGTTAGGATACAAATTTAATTGCGATATTTGAGGAAACAAATTTACAAAATCTCGTTGTTTGGACAACAATAATTTCTACCACTTTTGTGTTTTTTTTTTTTTTTTCTTTTCAAGGAATTGAATATAATAAAAAAATTATTAATTATAAAAAAGAGCTCTAATTTTAATTATAAAGCTCAATTTGAAAGGTACTCTAAAATATTAAATATATATATATATATATGAATTTACTTTTCAATATTATTTATTTGCATCTTGATTCTTGAAGAAGTGTGATTTTTCTCAATATAAGAAACATATTTTTTTCTTAATTAAATTATTTAAAAATATCATAATTATTATTTTATTTAATCAAAATATTTTTAAAATAATTTTTTTTAAACATAAAATTCAAACAATTTCCAGTTCTATTTTTATTTTTATTTCTATTTCTACCAAAAAAAATTTTACTTTTTTCATAATCTTGACATACTCTGATACGTCAAATTTGGGGAAAAACTAAGGGCAACCTTGAAAAGAAAACCGTTACTTAGGGATTTTTTACTCAATGATTTTATTATAATTACTAAACTTTCCAATATAAAAAAATAAATTAATTTTTATGTGTTTTTTAAAATATAAAAGTTTGGGGTATATTTAATAATTATTTAAAAAAATAGAATAAAAAAACATAGTGTTTTCAGATAATATCTTTTACGTGTTTTAAATTATTTTTATCTATTATTTATGGATTATTTAAAAAAATATATAAAATAATTAAAAATAAAATATAAAATTTATTTTTAAAATATTAAAAATATATTAAAATTTTCTCAAATTACTAAATAGACTTTTACTTTATAAAATATTTAAAAATAATTTTTAAAAATAATTATCAAACATAACCTTAATATTTTTTTTTTATTAAATTTGTATATTTAAAAGAAAAGGTCCGTATTTTTATATTTAACTGATTTTTTTAAAAGTAAATATTAATTTACTTTTTATATTTAGTGTTTATACTAAATTCATGTTAAAAAAATAATTTTCACCATTATTTAATGATTTTAATAATAAATTTAAAAAAATAATAATAATAAATCCCATTATTTAATGTAGTTTTTAGTAGATGGGATGCGTGGCATCACTGGTGGCAGACAGAAGGCTGCCGCGTCGGCAAATGACAGCCAGCTTTGCAGAGCCCTTTGGTTTTGTCACGATGAAAGCTACGCGGATTTGAATGTTTTTCTCGTGTATATGCCTGTTGTTTCTTTCCTCGCTTAATCCACAACCCCAATTTGGGAAACGGGTTCTTTCTTCGAAATACCCATCTCCTGTTTCGTCACAATTGCCTGAAATCTCGAAGCTTTTTGGCTGGATTTGAATGAGAAAGGAAGAGGAAAACCGAATCAAATTTGACGTCGCCGCCTTAACTAACCGACAACCGTAGGTTGTTTCGCTTTCTCTTTGGTGGGGTAGATGAACAAATTTCTCTAGAAGATTTCGAAGTTTGTGTTTCCATTGTGTTTGAATAGATAAAAACCCCATTCAGTATGAACCCTTTTGTTCTCTTTCTCTAGAATTTTACAGAAGAGAATTTTTGAGTTAGTGGTAAGGGATTGCTTTTGGTTTCGGCAAACAACCCATCTAGAAAATTTAGTTCTTTGGGTGTCTGTGTATTCAGTTTGTTTTTTAATCAGTTGTAGTTTGGGTGTATTACCATTTATTAGATCAGGGTATTGATGTTTGATGTATTAAATCTGTTGTTTCAGTGAAGAATTGAGTGGTTTGATCACTGGGGAGCAAAACCATTTAACATTGCGCAGTGGGTTGGTACTAAATTTTTTATTCATCCTATCCTTCTAACAGAATTGGAGATTTTCGAAGTTTGATTTTGTAAATCCTACAGGAAGGTTTATGAGCATTTTTTTTTTTTTTTTGATAGGAGTAAGGTTTATGAGCATTAGGATTGTACTTCATATTGTTGATCTGTAAGTTGTCGAGGCTGAGTTTTATCGTGCAAGAAGATGGTTGGAACTACGGAAGGAATGGCCAATAGTGGGTACTCAAATGGGTCGGTTCAGAACTCAAATGGTGTTCAAGAAGAAAAGCTTGATGAGCTTCGGCGCCTCATTGGAAAAGCTGAGGGTGATCCAATGAGGATTGTGGGAGTTGGGGCTGGTGCTTGGGGCAGTGTGTTTGCAGCTATGTTGCAAGATAATTATGGTCACCTAAGAGACAAGGTTCAAATTAGGATATGGAGGAGACCTGGAAGATTTGTTGATAGGGCAACTGCTGAGCATTTATTTGAAGTAATCAACTCAAGGGAAGATGTGTTGAGGAGATTGATTAGGCGTTGTGCATATCTGAAGTATGTTGAGGCAAGATTAGGTGATCGAGTTCTTCATGCGGATGAGATTTTGAAGGATGGGTTTTGCTTGAATATGATAGACACCCCACTTTGCCCTATGAAGGTTGTGACCAACTTGCAGGAGGCTGTGTGGGATGCTGATATAGTGATAAATGGTTTGCCATCAACAGAAACTCGTGAGGTCTTTGAGGAGATTAGTAAATATTGGAAAGAAAGAATTACAGTGCCAATCATCATTTCCTTAGCAAAGGGTATAGAGGCTGAATTGGAGCCAGAACCCCGTGTTATAACTCCCACTCAAATGATCAATAGGGCAAGTAAGAATTCCCTCCCCCCACTTCTTTAGAATTATTGGTCTTTTGGTTTTTAATGCTATTATGCCTGGTATAAATTCTTTCTGTATTAATGGCTCTGATTTGTGTAATCTTATTAAGGAGTACCTAGTTCTAACTTCTAACATTGTCTTGCTTTGTATAGAAACAGTTAGACTGCTTCTTGCATTGCTGATATTGCTACTTGGCGTGTGTTGAACTTTTGCCTTGGTAATGTTTTTCTTTTTGGTCCCTCTCATTCCTTCTAAAAAGAACTGTAAATTTAGGACTTGAAAACAGTGTAGGAAGGAAAGCTTATGAATGTTCTATTAATGGATTAAGAAAATGTTTGTTTCCATATTTCTTCCAAAATGATACCAGCAGCTTGTACAAACATGATATCCAATGTAATGCAGTTACTGTGAGTTACAATGAATTACTTGGTGGGTTTCTCTTTCAACAAAGGACTGATATTCATATAAATAAATTGTAATCCTTGGCTATTTGATTATGGTGTTTAATAAATAATTACTACTATTTCATTTTCACCATAGTATAGATTAGACCTATTGTATTCATCATGTGTACTTTTGTGCACCTTTGTCTATTAAGAAAATGGTATAGATTACAAGTGATCTTGTAGAATCTTATTGTATAGACTTTAGAATAGGCACTTGTTAGTTACTTGGTAGTTTTTTCTCTCGTGAATTCTAATGCTTTTGCTGTAAAAATCTTATTCATGTGGATTTAATTGCCATGGTGAATGAACTGCAGTTTACTTAAAATTATATTTTGTTTGTGAAATTTTCTTGAAAGAAGCCTATTATATTGGCACTCAGCATGATCAACACGGCAACTATTACTGATCTGAGTTTACATGGGGCCTTATTTATCACATTCACAGCCGGGGCTTCAAATGCTTTTGGAGTGGGAAGTGATAATGTGACCATGGTTGTAGTTTGAATGCTAAAATCAATCAGCTATTAGCAAAGATGATTGAAAGTAGTGTATCAGCACATGTTTCCTCGATAATTATTGAACTTTGCAACAATGTTGGCTGTTCTCATGACTTGTTCCACTCCCAACCAGTTGGGTTCGCAGTTCACCACATTCTCTGTAGTTTTTATTTGTCCTAATTGATGCCACCTTTTTTATTTTACTTTCTCCACTTCTTTACCTTATAATTATATTGTGCTTTGCAGCTGGAGTTCCCATGGAGAATATTCTCTATCTTGGTGGACCAAATATTGCCTCAGAAATTTACAACAAGGAATATGCTAATGCTCGCATATGTGGAGCTGAAAAATGGAGGAAACCACTGGCTAAGTTTTTAAGACAGCCTCATTTTATAGTGTGGGATAATGGTGACCTTATAACCCATGAAGTTATGGGTGGTTTAAAGAATGCCTATGCCATTGGAGCTGGTAAGACAGTTTCCCTATAGTGAATTAGGACTTGGGCATTAAATAACACACAGTGATATATTTTTGTGCGATATGATAAATCCCTTTATATATATACGTGTGTGTGTGTGTGTGTGTGTTTCTTAATGTTTGCAATGTGAAACACCTCATGGTTGTGCTATGAGCTTGATTCTTATTCTCTGGTTGCACTTCACATAGGCTATGTTTAGAGTTAAAGTTGAGTGCACTATGAATGAATTATTGCAAATACAAAAATTGGAAAAGATTTGAACAGTTCTTGTTAATGATTGAGACTGATCAACACATAACGGCTTGTTTATCACAGTTATGTCTGTTTCCAAATCACTTGTTTGTTTAGAAGTTGTAAAATTCCCTAATTTCTGAGGGTAACTATTGGACTTGATTGCATCCTTTATTTTCCATGACATGCTGATATAGAATTTGATGTTGTTTTCTTATATGAAGAAGGGGTTGAGTTCATGTCAACTTCTAAAAGTGTGAACACAGAACACAGCTATTTATATATGTTTCTGAATTTGTTAGATTTCATAGTATATTCATTTTTTTTTTTGGTTGTATGGAAGGACTGTTGACAGAATAAATATATTATGTTCAATATGATAAATTCAAATCATGCTCGCAAATAGCTACGTTTTAAGTGAGGCAAGGAAATAATGAACAACTTTAGAATAAGGTTCAATAAGGCAAATATGCTTGCTCCTGATGCATTCTTAAGTATGGGCAAACTCTATTGTTATTCTGGATCTGTTAGTTGGAAGGTTATGACATTATTCTTGTGGCCTTCTATTGCTGGTATATACTATTTGTTGATTTATTGATCATATGCTTGGTCATTGCATTCTTGTGTGATCCTGTTCTAATTTATATTTCATTTTGAAGAATATTGAGTTTCTGGGTTGGAATTTGTAAGTTCTTACTTTGAATTTGCATAACAGGAATGGTAGCAGCTCTAACCAATGAGAGTGCCACCAGCAAATCGGTGTACTTTGCGCATTGTACATCAGAGATGATTTTTATCACCCATCTTTTATCAGAAGATCCTGAGAAGCTTTCAGGGCCTTTGTTGGCTGACACATATGTAACCTTGTTGAAAGGTCGTAATGCATGGTATGGCCAAAAGTTAGCTGACGGGGAACTGAGTCTTGAAATGGGTGATAGCATCAAGGGCAAGGGGATGATTCAGGTATGTATCTTTGAGTTAGAAAAGTAGTGACTGTTAAGCAAACAAGTACATTCCCAGTGAGCCTGATATGTTGTGAGTGTTTTGTATAAAAATAGAAAGTCAAAAAGGTACTTCTTTAGCTATTTAATTAATCCACTTATGATATGTGCTCGATATGGTGTAGGCTTCTGCCTGCCTGATCATCTCTTTGAAATCTAGATATCTAACTGCAGAAGGAGCTTTCATTAACACACGATGTAAGATGCAGTTCTTTGACCTTACATTTACCAAGGTGTGCTGTAGAATCATCTTCTAGGAAGGGATTTCCAACTGCCATTCTGAGATTTGCTAGTCTATTTTTTTTTTGATCAGAAACGAAGAAAAGTATATTGATAGAATAAAAGATACAAGAAAAAAGAGAAATACAAAAGAAACCAAGGGAAGGATGAGAGGTCCTTCCTACACAAACTAAACAAAAGAAGAAACACCCAACAATAGGAAACAGAAAACAAAGAGAAACCCCCACAGCTCAAACTTAAGACGCGCACACCGCAGTCCAGTTGAGCTGTAAAACACTTAGAGGAACTCCTCTAAAAGCTTTAGTACAAGAAGCCCAAAGAGAGGAGTAGAACAAAATCAAATCCCATAAAATCTCTTCCGTTCTCCCTTTTTCCTCAAAGATCCTGTTGTTTCTCTCTTGCCACACCATCCAAACCAAAGTAAGACACGCAATTTGCCAAAGTGTCTTTCCTCTTAAAGAGTTCCCCAATCCTTTAAAAGCAATTACCAACATGTCCACAAAACTCCTTGGAGGGACCCAAGCCAACCCTGCTAGATTAAACAACTTGTGCCAGAGTCCAATGGTAACTGGACAATGAAGAAAAAGGTGGTCAATCGACTCCCCATTTCCTTTGCAAAGAATGCACCATTGAGGACAAAGGGATTTGTAGGGTCTTCTCAATTGCAACTTGTCATTGGTGTTTACCTTCCCATGTGCTACTACCCAAGCGAGGGCCTTAACCTTTGAGGGGGCTTTTGAACTCCACAAAAACTTGGCTGGGAGGAACAAGATAGGATTAGAGACTTTTGACAAGGCCAAGAAAAAAGATCTCACTGAAAACAAGCCTGACGAAGACAAAGACCACACTCTTGAATCTGCCGAAGAAGGAGAGAGACGCACTGAACTAAGGGAGAGCATTAAGCTCTGAATGAGCTCAATTTCTGAATCAGTTAGATTGCGACGGAAATTAAAATTCCAAGACAGTGGATAGGAGTTGCCAAGTACATCTGAAACAGAGAGGTTTTTCACAGAAGTGACTCTATAGAGATCAGCAAATTGAGAACACAAAGTTTGGTTTCCCCTCCAGAGGTCTTCCCAAAAACGAATTCTCTCCCCATTGCCCACCACTAGGCGAACAAACGGGGAAAAATCCTGGAAAACTTGAGCAATAGCCTTCCAAGGACATCTGTGAGACCATCTAACCACCATGTTGGCGTCCCATCCATTGGGATGTGTCCCATATATACTTGCAATAACCTTATGCCAAAGACCATTCCTTTCTCTAGGGAACCTCCAAAGCCATTTCCCTAATAGGGCTATATTTCTCATAGAAGTCTTCCCAAAGCCCAAACCTCCCAACTCCTTTGGCCTACTAACAACATCCCATCTGATGAGATGATCTTTCTTCCCTTCCCCCGCCCCGGACCAAAGGAAATCCCTTTGCATCTTTTTAATTTTTGAGGCAATTGAAGCTGGGATTTTAAAGAGGGATAGAAAGTAACTAGGGATGTGAGATAGACAAGACTGAATTAAAGTTATCCTCCCTCCCAAAGACAAAAAGGTCTTTTTCCAACCATCCAATCTCCTCAAAATTCTCTCAACCACCGGATCCCAAAAACCTATTGTCTTAGGGTTCCCTCCCAATGGAAGGCCTAGATAAGTCAAAGGTCATTCTGACACTCTGCAATCAAAAACCAAGGCCAAATTAGACAACAGCTCCAGCCCAATGTTAATACCTGAAATGGAGCTTTTTTCTAAGTTGATTTTTAAACCAGAAACTTGTCCAAAAACCAAAAGAATAATCTTGAGATTTTGAAGATGTTCCAAAGAGGCATTAGAGAAAAAGATGGTGTCATCTGCAAACTGTAGCATAGACACTCTAGTCCTATCCCTCCCCACCAAGAACCCCTCAGTTAGTCCAGTTTCCTCTGCTCTGATCATCAACCTACTTAGCACATCTGCCACTAAAGTAAAAAGAAAAGGAGAAAGGGGGTCTCCTTGTCTCAGACCTCTAGAGGCCTTCACCCAACCCTTTGCATTCCCATTAACTAAGATTGCAAAACTTGATGATGACAAGCAACCCCTTATCCAAGATCTCCATTTCTTGCTGAATCCTTTTCTTTGAAGCACATGATCCAAGAAGCCCCAATCCACATGATCATAGGCCTTTTCGAAATCAATTTTGAAGACTACACCTTCCTCCCCTGACCTTCTTTTCTCATCCACCACTTCATTGGCTATCAAGACAGCATCCAAGATGTGTCTTCCCTCAACAAAGGCTCCTTGAAAGCCAGAAATTGTTTCATGAAGAACTTTGCGTAAACGCCCTGATAACTTAATTGAGTTTGAAACATTAAGGTGAAGGCGAATATATATAGAATAACTAGAAATAAACCAATGCTATTATGTCCAGTTTGAACTTCTAATGTGGACACCTGCTTGGATGATTTGATATAGGAAATCATGAAGTAACAAAGAGAGGCAAAATAACATAGGAGAGGAAAGGCTTGCAGCATCCTCCAGGTCTCTCAATGGTAAGGATGAAATAGAGAGAGATAAGAGAAGAGACAGCTAGAGAGAGTAAAAGCTCTTTGATATAGATTTTTACCAAAATTTGTCACCACCCTGACGAGCATAGTTTTAGCCTTGACATAGTTTGTGTCTTCTAATTCTAAACACACCAAAAGAACCTGACTTAACACCTATAGTTGGTAGACCTGAAACTCACAATAAAGCACCTAGAATGCTTTCTAAAACTAGATTCTAATTAAATTCCACTGAAGTTAAAATACCTCCTAATGAAAATTTCTGATTCTACTTCTATCATTCTTTCCACATCATAATTTTGAGTACATGTGAAAGTGGGTTTCAGTAATAAAACACTGCCACATCAACCTTAGACAAAAGGAATTACTACTTTGCTTTTGAGAGAACTACCTCAATACTTGAATCACTTAGAATTATTGAACTGGAATGCCAAATAGCAGCTTAGTTAATATCTCTGATGTATGAGCTAAAATGTGGCTTCAAGTAGAATTAAATTCTTACTGAAGTTGTGTTGCTACCATGCCCCTGGTTTAGGTCATTGATCTACATTTTGTTGCTTTTGTTATCCTACTTGATACAGCAATCATATCTTGTGTGATTCAAGTCTCTTCATTTGGTTTAATCTGGGATGACAGAAGTTTCATTGCTGCCAGCAACAGGTGAAAAATAAAAAAAATCCTGGTTTTGGTTGGGGTTGCTGGTAACCAGTGATCATTTCCCTGTGGGTGCCTCGCAGATTATGACCCATGGTTGATTCCATTACTCTGTTGAATTTTCTTGGGTATATCAGATTGAAGTCAAGTGAGATATTATTAATCTACTTGCTAGCTTGATGAGTGAAGGAACTCGGTTCTGAGTCAGACTCTATAGTTGATTCCACCAGTAAATTGGGATGGGAAAAGTATTCCTTGAAACATTGATTTGGATATATCCTTACCATGACTTCCCAACTCAGACTCCATTATCAAATCCAGTCGTAAATTGGGATGGGAAGGGTATTCCTTGAAACTTTGATTTGGATATATCTGTACCATGACTTCCCAACTCAGACTCCATTATCAAATCCAGTCGTAAATTGGGATGGGAAAAGTATTCAAGAAACTTGGATTACCATGCAATTATAATGCAGGCTTCTCTTTGTAGATATTTTTTTTTGGTTGATTTTTCACCCATGTCTGTTCATTTCTTTTCTTGCTTCTATCGAAAATGCCAACACTGTTTTTCATTTGCAGGGAATCTCTGCTGTGAAAGCATTTTATGAGCTGTTAAGTCAATCTTGCTTGAGTATCCTACACTCCGAAGAAAACAAGCCTGTTGCTCCAGTTGAGCTTTGCCCCATCTTGAAGACCTTGTATAACATATTAATAGCAAGGTATTAGAGTTCTTCCCCCGCATTTTTGTGAATATCCAAGAGCTTGATTCACCCTTTCACTCTAAGGGAGAATTACAGTCTAAATGCTTACAATCTATCCAAATTTTCAGGGAGGCTTCATCACAGGCCATTCTTCAAGCACTAAGGGATCAGACCATGAATGATCCACGAGATCGGATTGCAATGGCACAAACCCATGCTTTTTATAGACCATCACTTCTTGGTCAGCAGCCGTGATAGCAGACACGCCCCCATCAACTTACTAATTCTCGCTGCGTGACCATTTAGGTAGATCATATAGGGAAGGTTGCAAAGTTTTGTATGGCATCATTGTAGAGAGGAGTTAAATCATCAGGACAGGGTCCTATGATGAGTTTTGCATGAGATTTCTGTGTTTGACTTTGATTCCTTCAATTGTTGTGGTTTTATGTCACAGAATGGAAATGCTTGCATGATGTTTGATGGCTTCACTATTACCACCAACAAAATTGGTAATAAGAAGAGAAGGTTGTTCTTGTGTGTATCCCTTTATTTCCAATGGGTCATCTACCAAGACTCCACTGTATCTAGATGCAGCAGAACCCTAACTTAAACCCTTTTATCAGTGGCCCCTCTAGATCAGGAAAACAGAGTGTTGGGAACCTTATTCTAAAACCATTGAAAGATTTTCTGATCCTCTTTGCTCAAATTGTTCAAATATGCAAGAAGAGTCACTTCCCACTTCCATTTACTTCTATTTCTTCCTAAGAAACTGGCCTTCCATCGAACAAAATGTCTCTAATTAATTAGCTAGGAAGGGCCAAAGAAATAAACCCAAAAAGGAGAGAACACTAGAGATTAGTTCAATAGTCCAAAAAGGCAAAGATAGGCCATTGTTAACTACTTCTAAGTTGATCAATCATTAGAATCTCATCTAAAGCGACTCTCAAACAAAATAGCTCATTTTAGGGAAGTTGTAAGTTTTTTTTAAGTTGAATATTTATGACTTAAAAATAAATGGATTAATAGATTAAAAGAAGTGGAAAGATCCTAAATTTGTAAAACAAATTTTATTTTTTATTTTTAAGTAACCTATTTTTGACATAAATACCTTTTAATATTTTGATTATTTATGTGTTTTTTTTTTTAAATATTGTTTTTACAAGAAAAAAAAAAAAAGGATATTCTTGTCTTAAATGGGTATTTTTTAGGTTAAAAAAATTCAAAATTGTAATCACCAACTATTGTTTCATGATATGAATGTCTATGTGATAGAGATGCACTATATTAAGTATTATTTTGGAATTGGATTATTTTCGATCAAAACTTAAGACATCATTTTTTTCCCTGAGGGCACTTCTAAAAAATACAAAAAATAAGAAGGTCCTCATTTTTCCTTAGGGATAACTTACTAAAAGGGTTGAAATTATCCTTATTTTGCAAAACTAATCTTTCATATTTTTTCAATCTAAAAAATACCAATTTTAGATAAAAATGTCCTCATTGGTCTTGTAAAAATAATTATATATATATATATATAATAAAAATATTAAAAGATATTTATGTCAAAAATGAGTAGTTGTTCGAGTTAAAAAAATCGACAGAGTTTAATTTTACAAATTTGTATCATTTCATCTCTCTCAATCTATTAAGAAATATTTGATTAAAAATGATGAAATAATCCCCAAATTAAAAATCTAATCTATCCCATGCCCATTTTTTATATTAATATCTTTTTCTATTTTAAGTATTTATATATAGGTTTTAAAAGAAAAGATTATTTTCATAAGAATCTGAAAATATTTTTGTCCAAATAATGTCAAGGTGATTGGTTAAATTTCAAAAATTAGGTTTTGAGAGCCCTTTTAATCAAATAACCCATTAAGAAATATTTGGTTTTACACAGGAGACAGAAACGGAAGGGAAACGGTGAGTGCGGGCGAGAGGGTTCCGGAGAAAGAAGGTTATAGAGAGATGTCTCTGGTAGACTATGCTTCCTCTTCAGACGAAGACGAAGAGGCTGAGCCCATACAAGAACAAAAACTCCATTCCCAAGTTCCTCTAGCTCCAAATCCCGATCCTCCACTTCCTCAAACCCAGTAATTTTTTTCTCCAATTTTTATTTCTATTTGCTTTATATTTCCAAGTTCAGTATTGGGTTTCTTTTATTTTGCCCTTAAGGTTTCGTACTTGTTCGCTTAACGCAATTAACCTCTGTTTGGTTGCCGAGAAAGTGAAAGGGCAAAACAGAAATTCAAGTTTTGTGTCTTTAAATTTTGCATCATTTGAACCCGAGAACACAATAATTTCCCACTTGACAATTTGGGTGTTTTTTTTTTGTTTTCCATTTTCTAGAAAGTATTTTAGGATTTATTTTCTTCCGTTTTCCTTGGCTTTCTAGGGAACGAAACTAATTCAGGATGTTACTATAGTAATTTTTTTCTTCCACCTTTGTTGATTTAAACATTCCCACCAATTTTCTCATTATTGTATTCTTCTGAAGTTTTGGTGTGGTCTATTATGATGAATAATCAATTAGAGAGACAGGATTTGGAGCATAAAATTAAGGTTTGCAAGCAAATTTTTCAATAGTTTGTAGAAACATAATGGCACTTAAACTGTAAATTTCATGTCTACATCCGGGCATCTTTGTAGATGTTAACAATCATAAATGAATTAGATACTTGTGACATATCTTTTTTGAAATTTAATAACTAGGTAGGAGAATGTCGATTGCATTTGTAGAACCAGGCCACCAATATACCATTGAAAGATTGGCTATAGAGAACTGCCTTCTGGCCAAGACTGTATGGAGTTCTCAATTCCACTTCTTCCAAATACCCCAGGCCAAGTAGAGAGGGATAATACACCATTCTTTTCTCTTGCTTTTCTTGATAGAATTTCCATGCCAAATAAGTTCTTTTCAAAGATTTTTGACTTATTGGTCACTGGGGTCAGTAACATTCACTATTGTACGTCACACTGCTTGAACATCATATTATGAACAGGTGGGCATCAGTCATCACAACTATTAGTGGTTTGATTTGGCCTCATAGCAATAGAGGTTTAAAATTCTTGAGCATAACATTAGGAACATGGCATGGAAACTTCTGGTAGGTGACTCCTAAAGAGTGGATTTGATACCAAGAGGGTCTATGATTCAAGTCTGCATAGCTATAATAAGCAGTTGATTTTGGTATGGCACTTCTTTAATCTATTTCTCTTGCTAATATATTCTCTATCAGTATAGAACTGTGTCTCTCTATAAGTACATAAAAAAAAAAATAATCTGAAATCTAAAACTATGAGAGAATATCACAAAGAAAAGTGTCATTTTTTTCCTTCATTTCCTTTTGAAGTTGAGATAGATTTAGACAACCACCCTTTCCTTTCTTTTGTTTTCTTTTACAAAGGGGGATGAACTTTAACATTATGTTTGAGAGCAACTAATTTGTTAATCATTAGTTACAGAATATTACTTGCCGGCTGTTTTTGAACATTTCTGAATTAGGACTTTACTGGATATGCTTAATAGAGGACTTTGGTAAAGGTTCTATTTTATTTTATTTTGTTTTGGTAGGCACTGGTAGATATTTATTAATTTGTTCTCCTTCAATAATGCCATCAGGTATTGGTTGTTGCAATCAATTTTTATATCATCTTGTTTTTCACCTATCTAACTAGCATCTTGGAGAGCCAATAATTTCATGGTCCTTTGATACCTTCCTTGGATAATTGGATTTGTAAGTCATTTATAGAAAAGATGAGATCTTTCTTCTGTTTTGGCATTTAGCTTCTTGGTTTTTTATTGATTAATTATGGTTTCCTTTATATTTGTTTACATGGGCAGATCATCAGCGCCAGCATCAGATCAACAGCCAGAAATTGCTTCCAGTTCATCAGTGCCTTCTATTGAAAAACTTCCTGATGCCTCGTTCCTATTGAATTCACCTGCTATCTCATCCCATCTACTTAGTGGCTATGATCACTCTTCTCGAGTTGCAGCTGCTATGGCTGAAAGTGCTTCACGCAAGAGAGAAGCAATTTCTTCCTCTCTTCCCCGCAGTAAAGTTCCTAAAGGAACCTTGCCTCATTCAAGAAATGTTCCAGATACTGTGGGGGGTCTGCTCGTACCACCTCAGCTTAAGGGAAAGTAAGTTTGTAATTTGCGGACATTTTCTTCATTGTTGTTGAAACTACATTATGCATGTATTATGGGTTTGTCATGCATACTTGTGCGTAATTTCTCTTGAATCCAGGTTTATTTAGCTTGGACAAAAATTGATTGATCAATAACAAAATTTTGTGAGGAAGGCAAAACCTATTTTTTCTTTTCCAGACCTCCTCTCTGTTTGTTTAACTTTGTCCGTTTCTAGTTTCTGTTCTATAATTTTCTGCTTTATAAATGGAATAGATATTTAGTTTTCTATAATGGTAAAAAAAATAAAAATTGATGACGTATGTTAAATGCTCTATTAGTTATAACTTATTATTATTATTGTAATTTTATTTATATTTTATAATTTGCTTGCCTTTAGAGCATCCAATGGTGCAGATACTTGATCAATTTATAGGACTAACAAAGTTTACTGCTTCATCTAGACCATGGCACTAGTAAAATTTTGGTATGCAGTCCATTCGGATAGAACTATTCCCATCACTTCACTTTCAGCTGTTTCATTGCTGGACTGCATTTGCCTTTTTAATGAATGAGCATGTGGGGTTAGATTGAATATATTTCTTTGTTCACTGAAGCAATGAGATTTCCTTTATATTGGCATTATCATTAGTGTATGGTAGGAGATGGGACTAGAGATGTTAGGTAGTTTTCATATAATATAAAGTTGTCAATGGAATGTAGAGTTGCAGGAATGTTGCAATTGAGGAGAAACCTTTGTGTATCTACAAGTACCTATTTTTCTAATTGGGATGGTGGTAACAATGAATACATCTGTTGTAGGTGAATATGCCTTTTCCTTTTCTTGTTTTATGCTCCATGTGAATCGGTTCATTTTGCAGCATTTAATCACGTTTGACTTGAAAATGAATTTTCCTCTTCTGAAATGCTTCTTCAGTTGTGGAGTTGCATTTTGCAGAGAATTAAATATTTTGCTGATGATTTTGAGTTGGGTTTGGCAGGAGCAATGTTGTCACAGAAGATATGAGCAAGCTCTTTGTGAAAAAGCCTGTTGGCTCCTCATCTCAGTAGCAGTTCTTCAAGTCAGTAATAGTTCCTTTTGTTTTCTTTTATATGTTTTTGTTGTAGTTTCAGATGGCAGTCTGCAAATGCATAAACCTCTGGCAGATTTAGTTGAAATTTAAAGAACTAACATGCTTTAAAATTCACTCCTTCACAATCTTGAATCTGTCATGGCAGTTTTTAGGTTGGACTTATTAGGCTCTTGTAGAAAAAGCAGAAAGAAAAAAATAATAATAATAAAAGGAGAAGGAAAAAAAAAAACGATTTAAAGTTAATAATTTTTTTTCCCATGTTATTTCGAACTCATAATCAAACATAAGAAAATTATTTTCTTTTAACTTTTTTTTTCTTTCCTTAATACTTTTTAGGAACCAAACATAATCATAGTGTTTTGTTTTGTTTTTTGTTTTGTTTTTTGTTTTTGGTTTTCTTGTTAAGGGAATTTAATCCACTAATTATTTTTAAAATATTAAATTTTGTATATAAAAGTACTGAAATATCTTCTTCAATTTCTCAACACTTACCTTTCTTAAACCCTAACCCCACTTCTCATTATTCTTTTTTTTCTTCCTTTTCTTGGTTCTTTCCTTTATATTCCCTTTCAATTTTTTTTTTTCTCATGTTTTTTTACATTTACATGAAACCACTGGCAACCTGGTTAAAAGGGTTTGAGGAAGATGGCGAAAGGAAAGAGAAGGAGATGAAGGCTAAGAAAAGGAAATGGATGTGTTTAACAATGCTCTTTTTTTTTTTCTTTTTTTTAATTATAAATTAATAAAATTATGAGTCTTCTCCTTCTCACCCAAGACTCTCAACAACTACAAAGATTGGTTTGATTTGGTTATGAAAATCAACTTGTTTGGTTTAGTTTAGTGGCTTATATTTATTATGATTTATAATTACTTGAATAATTATATTTCTTGTGATTTGTAATACCTTGATATTTAGTTGTGACCCACATTAATATAGGCAAACTTTAAATGTATTATGGGCTTGGGCTTCAAACCCAAATGAGTTTTTAAACAACGTTTGGGCTTAACGCCCAAATTAGTTTGGGTCCAACTAATTCATCAAAACTGACCTAAACAAGCTTGGCCTCTGAGAAATTCATACAACACTAGGAGATTGGGTCCTGTTTGGTAATTGTTGTTGAAAAACAATTTTTGAGAATAATTTTTGAGAACCGTTTTTGAAAATTGTTTAATATTTTATAGAATAGAAGTTTTTTAACTTTCTTTTAATTTTAAAAATATGTTTTAAGAATAATTTTTATGTCTAATGCTTTATTTTTAATCATTCTATATTTGTATAATTATTTTTTAGAACAAATATAAAAAAAAAAAACTAGTAAAAAAAACTAAAAGATATCATTTGAAAATATTTTATTTCCCGTTTTTAAGAACAAAAAAGAGAAAACAATTTCTTGATCTTGAAATGTATTTTTTTTTTTTTGAATAATAGAAAACAATCCTTGAAAATAATTACCAACTAAGGTCTTAGGTTTGTCTTTTATTTATGGTAGAAAAACCCCTCCCTAGTGCCTCGCTGCGAAGCACACCAAGTGAGCAGAGGATAAAAGAATTCGTGTATGAGACAATCTTTGAAATGTTTACGTTAGAATCCTAAATTGTAGGTTGAAGAAGCTGAAGGACATTGAGAACGTTTGAGAGGAACCATTTTCAAAACAGTTGTGTGCTTCTTTCTAGAATAAAAAGTGATTGGAACCTTGAATTATCCTAGACATGTTTTATGTGCATTCAAATGATATTTAAAATTAGCTTGTATTTAGAGTGCTTCATTTTTAAATTATTTTTTATATTTATACAAATGTTTTTTTAAATAATTTTAGAAAATAATTAAAAATATGCTATAAATTAAAATATACTTCATTTTCAAAACAAGTTTAAAAAAAAAAAATATTTTTTTTATTAAAAACTTACTAAACATGTTTTCAAATCTCAAAAACAATTTCAAAACAGGCTTTAAAATTTTCACCACTTCAGCAAAAGCCTTTAGGAAAGAAAAATATTTAAAAATAATAATTTTTTTTATTATTATTTATAATAAAAAATCAAATATAATTTATATAAAATAAAAAACTTATATATTTACATATTATTTAATCCACATCTAAATAAATAAAATAAATAAAATGAATTTGCATTTGAATAAATATGTCAAAATAATTGATTGAATCTAAATATATTTTCTAGTTTATTTCCTTTTATTTTTCATCTTTATATATATAAACATTTTAGGAAGTTCTCTGTCATCCATGCCCTTTAATATCTCTCTATGGGCCCCTTTTAATAGGCTGGAAAACTCAATGCATACATACTGCAACAATGTAGGGTTTTCAGTTCATTACAAGACTGCAATGGTTTTAGAATATAATGGAAAAAGAAGATACAACGACGAGTAGAAGAAAGAATAATTCACTCTTTTTCAGGTGACTGGAGGTAGCAGTGCCACTGGTCCCATTTGATGAAAATTCCCACTCCAAACTTAAAAGTCCAGCCGAATTCTATAAATGAATGCAGAACCAAGGGATATAAAAACAAATCCTTGGAAAATGAACAACAACAACTTACCTGGAGTTCATGCAAACAGCGGGAGGATATGTGATGGAAAGAGTATGCACTGTACCATCGTCTGAATAAGGGACTAGCATATACTCCGATTCTCAAAAGCTTGAATTGGTATCGCTTGAGGCTGCCATTGAGGTCTGCAATCAGGTCCTTGGAAATGATCATCTCTTTCCTTCATGCCCGGTCCGGACCACTTGGGAGTGGTTCATAGCCATCGTGATGCTTGGCAACGGCTGTGTGCTTTGTTGGTTCGACGGGAATGCACTTTAGGATAACTGCGATGATTAAGCTCACAGCCCCGATTAAGACGCTTAATAGCCACAACTCCCAGCTCAGTGGCACTGTTCCGGCGAAAGTGCCCAAAAATTCTACCATTATGGCCTGGAAAGTTGCTGAGGAGACGACTATGATTATGAATATCCAGTTGCTGAACATGTCTTGGAAAACATTTATCTTCTCCATATCACGGCTGTTTATTTCATTGAATATCTGGTATGTAAAAAACAATAAAAATAAAAAGAATATCAGCCATTTTACAATCAGTTGTTTGGAAAGAATAAATTAAAATCAATAACAGTACCTGGCAAAAGACGAAGGCATTGAATATGAATGTGTTAAGAATTTTACTGGCGTCTGAACCAGTGAGCTTTAGAAGCCGTTTCCCTTGGAAGGTGAAGACCAAAAGGACGGCTAGTTGATAGATGCTTTGGCCTATGATATTTCTCCACATGGTTCGGGTGATGAAATTTGCATTCCTACCAACAGGAGCTCGTTTCATCAGGCCATCAGTTGGAGCCTCCGTAGCCAAGGCTAATGCACCAAGAGTGTCCATGATCATATTCACCCAGAGCAACTGGACAGCAGTAAGAGGAGCAGATCCTGAAAATTACTTCGAAACAAATTTCTAAGTCATCTTTATTATATAGACGCCAAATCTTAAGTTGTAAGGAAAAAGATTTCATGGATGAACGCACCTGAGATGCATGCAGAAACAAAGTTGATCATGAGAGCAACAATGTTGACTGTTAACTGGAACTGCACAAATTTTTGAATATTTATATAGACTGACCGGCCCCATCTGGCAACATTCACTATAGTCGAGAAGTTATCATCCATTATAATCACATCCGCATTTTCTTTTGCCACCTGTAGATAACAGTGGGGAAGATGCTTGGTTGATGATAAGAAAAGGTGATAACAAGTTGAAAAGTATTAAGGCACGCCTCCTTGATATGTTTAAAAGAAGTTACCATTTTCAAAAGAAAGAATGACGACAAGGAAGTAAAGACACATATGTTTAACAAATACCCAGCATGATCATGAGAAGAAGCAAATGAAAAGCATGTCCCACTAAAAAAGGAAAGAGAAGTGAAGAAAAAGATGGAAGTAAAACCGATGTGTACTAAAATTGGACTTTACAGTACCATACCTCTAACTATTATTAAATATGATATTGACATGTTTAAGAGTGTAATAAAAATTTAAATAAAAATTAATTGAAATGGATGGGTAACATCTACTCACACTGTATAGTTGAATTCTTCTTTTACATTCTTGTCAAACTTCAATGAGAATCAATTCTTTAAATTCATCCGATGCTAGGATTTTTTGAGTTTTAACACAAGGCATGATCTTATAGGCATGGAGAAAACATTAATGTTGCTAACCCTAGTACTAATATTAGCAAAATATTAATGACTGGTGTGTCTATAGATGCCTATGCTTATTGATGGTAAGAACTTTTAGGTTATGTTTGTTCTCGGAAAATTTAAAGTAAAATATAAAGAAAAGAAAATAAAGAAGAAAAGTATAAAAAAATAAAGAGCGAAAAAAAGAAAAATATATTTAAAGTTAATAAATTATTTTTATATGTTATTTTATATATATTTAACTTATATCTTCATTCTTATGTAAAGATTGAATGATTTAAAATAATCATATTTATTTTTTTTATTTCATATTTTTAAGAAAATCAAATATGAAAAAATAATTTTTCTTAATAGTTTTTTTTCATTATTTAGACTTTCTCACAACCAAACATATCCTTACTCAAAGATCGCCGGGAA
Organism: Vitis rotundifolia; assembly: GCA_030254885.1. Classification (NCBI taxonomy): domain Eukaryota; kingdom Viridiplantae; phylum Streptophyta; class Magnoliopsida; order Vitales; family Vitaceae; genus Vitis; species Vitis rotundifolia. The sequence continues at coordinate 19,789,626 of CM058163.1, read as the reverse complement.
TCTAAACGAAAACTATGTCAAGAGGTGAATCTATCTTGTAATAAATGAAACCGGGTAAGTGATGAGAAAAATGATCATGATTCCAAAGAACTGCTGCAATTATATGACAAGGTATTAAACAAACCTCAGTTCCTGCTATGCCCATGGCAAGTCCAATGTCTGCCTCATGCAAAGCAGGAGCATCGTTGGTCCCATCGCCAGTCACTGCCACAACTTCTTTAAATGAATTTCTTAGCTGGCTTACCAAGGTGTGCTTGTCCAAAGGCAATGATCGAGCCATCACCTGCAACACAAAGTCAAAGCATTTTAAATAAAATGTGGGGCTAAGATAAAGCTAGAAACGTAAAAGCAATTGTAAAAACCTGAAGTTTTGGTATCAACTCCTTCATCTCCTGGGGGCTCTTGTTACGAAAATCTGGCCCTTCTATTGCCAGACCATCATCAGTCAATATGCCACATTCTTTAGCTATGGCTTTTGCTGTATTGATATTGTCGCCTGTGACCATCCGCACTGTAATCCCAGCAGCTAAACAAGTCCGAACAGCATCCTTTACTCCAGGGCGAACTGGATCCTTGATTCCAAGAACTGCTATTAGTGTATAGCTACTATAAGGAATATCATCGTCCTTAGAACTGTTTTCAATATCCTTGAAAGCCAAGCATAGAGTTCTAAGGGCTTCACAGGCAAAACCATTTATGACATCTGTGATGTTCTTTCTCTGGTCTGCAGACAGGGACACAGATTCTCCATTGGTATAAATAATCTTGTCGCACATCTCTAAAACAATTTCTGATGCGCCTTTGCAGAATGCTCGGAACCCACCAGCAGGAAGACTTACGAGCACAGACATCTTTTTCTTGACTGAATTGAAAGGCTCAACCTTCACTATCTCAGACTCCTTGTAGTGGGCACTCTCACCACCTAAATGCAAGCCAAACTCTAATATAGCTGTTTCTGTTGGAGTACCCAAAACGCTAACCTTTCCATCTTTCCCTTTGACAACCTCAGATCCAGTGTTCTGAAATATAGACTGCAAAAAGATGCTATATACCTTTTCAGGGATTAAAGACTGAAATACATCTTTACTGTCGTTAGTTTCTATCGCTTTAGACTTTTCACAGATCCATATTTTATTCACCACCATATGATTTGTAGTCAGCGTACCTGTTTTATCCGTGCAAATGCAACTGGCAGATCCCATTGTTTCACAAGCAGATAAATGCCGCACGAGTGCCTTAGCATTCATCAATTTCTTCATTGCAAAAGCAAGGCTCAATGTCACTGCCAATGGAAGCCCTTCTGGGACTGCAACTACAATTATAGTAACTGCAATAGCAAAATAATTCAAAATTGTCACTGCATCGCTGAAAGACCAGTCTGTGATGTTGCTGTGAAGTGCCTTCTGGAGCAGAAACCGTCCCATCAGCACCAAAAATGTCAGCACAGCGAAAGCCAGACCAATCTTCCCAATAATGGTCGCCACTCCATTAAGCTTCACCTGCAGTGGTGTCTCATCTTCTCCCCCTTCACTCAGAGTAACCATCAATCTTCCCCATTCAGTCCTCATACCGACTGATGTGACCAGCATTTTCCCAGACCCATCTTGTACCTTGGTTCCAGATAGGAGAAATGGCCTCTGTTTGTTGATATTCACCGGCTCACTCTCACCTGACAAGCTTGATTCATCAATTGATAAACTGTGACCTGATATGAAGACCCCATCAGCTGGAACCTGATCTCCAATGGATAGATGAACAATGTCTCCAACTACCAAATCATATATAGAAATCTTTTGTCTGTATCCATCTCTGGTCACCTGAACAATTATATTTTTCTTCTCCTTGTCCAAGTCCTTGAATTGCAAGGACTGCTTGTAGTCACTAGTTGCAGTAACCATCACTACTAAGAAAATACTGAGTACTATTCCTAACCCATCGTACATACCTTTTGGCCACCCTTCTGTGGCGATCCCAACACCTATAGAAACCGCGGCACATACCATGAGGATGATTAGAGTAAGGTCTTGCAGGGCTTCCCAGATAAACATCCAGAAAGTTCCAGAAGGCTTTTCAACATATTGGTTGAGGCCATAGATACTTTGTCTAGAATGCACTTCGCTTGTTTTGACACCGGTATCCAGTGAGACACACACTTTTCCTGCTAATCCTTCAGCTCCACCATTGAATTCCAGCCCCTTGATATCATGAGCTCGAACAATAGATGCTAGTTCATCTGGTTCAATTTCATAACCAGCTTGCCTAACCTCTTCGGAGAGGTTGTATTCAATACGATGACCCGCTGCACCAGAGAAGAATATAAATTTGAGAGAGAGGAAATGTTTCCATGAACAGTTCATTTTTGGAGATTCAATGGAGTTCATACCCTCAATGAAATGCAATGCTGCCTTTTGCACATATAAAGCTACTCGAATCTTTTCCTGTTCAAAGAGAAAACATTAAGGCTAAAGAAACTCGAAGGTGAAAGGGAACGCAGCATGCAGAGAAGGGACTTTTCATAATTATCAAACCGTACACTGGTGCAGGTAATTGATATCAATGTCTTTAGAATGACAGTCCATTCCATTAATAGCCCAGTTGGAACACAAAGAATCCAAGCCATTTTCTGGGCCACCCTCTGCTTGTCGTAGGCGATATGATTGCTCTCTTAAGATTATGCTCAACCGAGGCCAGGATAATACGGAGTGGTGGGCACCGCTGGCTCTAGGGAAATCATATGTTCCATTGTATCATGTGGATGAATGTCAAGGAATGGGAAGAAGACGTCTTAATTTTATTCTTCAAAATACTAATGGTATAATTTTTCAGATTATAAGTGAGCCTTACTTTCTTGAACTATAAGAACAGGTAAATGCATCTGGATTTCATGGATGGTAGAAAAATGAAAATAAGAAAAATGCTCCATTAATAACAGAGAGACAGTATAAATTGAGTAATTTCTTTATCAACTTCCTTAACCACAATGGTTATGTATTGCAAATAGAACTACAACTGCTACTTGTCCATTAATTCATCTACTTAGAATGGCCTTAGATAAAACTAAGCAGAAGCCCCTTCAGAAAGTTAATGAATGAAAGAAGAAGAATTTAGTCTGTTGTAACTGAGTTGAGACTTGTTTCTTTTCTTTATTTTGTCATGTTTAGAAGAATATCCTTTCTATTAATGTCAATAAATTTTCTGAGGCACCATGTGAATGATATGGCTCTCAACAGGGCTCCCGACCTTTTGGCAGCTGAATCCTCTTACATTGAAAATTCATGAATGGATTTTGAGGAGCTATTAAACAAATTTGCTAGTCGTCTAACTACGTTTCACCTAATTGAAGTTGCTTTTTGTGTCGATGCCAGAACTTACAAGCTTGTCTAAACGTAATGTTGATGCAGAAAAAATACATGGAAAATGCTAGTTTTCGTGAATCCCCTATCTTGGGTCCCATTTCAAAAGTGGTGAAAGAAAAGTGACGAGACACATTGTTGATGGGGACTCATGGCACCTATAATGTGTAATACTGCTCATGATGTATATTTTCTCTATTTATTGATTTAGACAAGTCAAAATTGGGTGACTTGTCTCAGACTCATTATACCATTTATGTGATGGAAGGAAAATTATGACTTTCTAACCGAAAGGTCATTTTTGGCTAATGGGGAGCATTATTAAAGCTAAAGGAGAAATGACTCCACACAGACCAAAAAACGTGGGTGGGCCGAACACTACGTGACGACAGGAATTCCTGACTTTTGGAAGCCAAATAATACACACCATAAAACATCAGGGCCGCTAGCACTGTCTATATAATTTTCTTTATGCGAGATCACTTCTTTTGTTTGCATATTTATCTCCTGGAGAGTTATACAGTTATACTAAAGAAATGGACTTCATGAAAAGAAAAACTTAAAAGACAAGCTAGGGAGGTATCCCGTCTCACATATTCAAAATGCCTATCTTTAAAATACAATGTAGTTTGGACAAGTGGCATGCATTCAAGGTTGAAAAAATCAATAGTAGAGTACTTGGTCAAGATCATTATGGGGTTACTTTTGGCCTACTATATGCTACAACGTCAAAGATGGACAGAATTATTTAAAAATTCCAAGGAAACTTCAAAAATTTAAGGAAAATGAGAAGAGAAAGTGACAATTTTAAGGAGAATATATACTATTTTAATGCAATTAAATAAATAAATTTTCTATAGTATGCTTGCATAAAAAATCCTTCTTAGTGCATAAGTTTATTTAGTTTAAGTTGATAATTATTCCTTTTATCTTAAGATAGTTGCTGCGTGATTAACTGGTGCCGAAAAGATAGGTTTTTAGTTTAGATTTTTTAATAAAATCAGAATTTGTTGATTAGATATTTAGTAGGTTGTTATTTCTGTTCCTATTTTTATGTTCTGGTTTGTTTGGGTGTTGAGATTCTCTTGGAAGATTTCTATTTAACTTGTAATTTGCAGTTTATTCAATAGGATGTATAATCATTTTCCCCCTAAATCTTCATGGTATCATAGCTACAACTCTCAACCAGGGTTTCTTAATGGTCAAGACAGTCATGACCGGTGCAACTAGATCCACAAACTCAACCAAGGAAACGACAGAGGAAGTGCAGAGTGGCCCTGCTATCTCATTCAACAATTTTTTAAAATTCCAACACTCTTCAGATAACTGTTCATAGATTCAATGGCAAGAATTATGTAGAGTGGGCGCAATCGGTGAAGCTAGTGATAGATGGCAAAGACAAAATTGGCTATCTCACTGGTGAAGTGACAAAACCAACAGAAAGAGATCCCAAATTCAAGACATGGAGGTCCAAAAATTCTATGATCATAGCCTGGTTAATCAACTCAATGGAACCTACTCTTGGAAAACCATTTATGTTTCTTCCAACAACCAAAGATATATGAGATGCAGTTCGAGAAACATACTCGGATTTGGAAAACTCGTCTCAAATATTTGAATTGAAAACCAAGTTGTGGCAATTGAAGCAAGGAGATCGAGATGTGATGGAGTATTACAATGGGATGTTGAATCTTTGGCAAGAATTGGATTTGTGCTATGATGACCAGTGGGACTGTACTGGTGATAGTGCAAGACACATGAAAAGAGAGGAGAATGACAGAGTATATGTTTTTTTGCTGGACTTAACAAAGAATTGGACGAGGTTAGGGGACGAATTCTTGGGAGGAAACCCTTGCCAAATATTCGCGAAGTGTTCTTTGAAGTTAGGCGAGAAGAAGCTCGATAGAGAGTGATGCTCAAGGATGCTAATCAAAAGCCTACAACTGAATATGAAAGTTCTGCTCTTGCTTCTAAAGGATTCGAACATGAATTAAGGAGACAAACATAATAACAAGCAGTCAGAAAAACCATGGTGTGACTACTGCAAGCGGCCTTGGCACACAAGAGAGACTTGTTGCAAGATACATGGCAAGACACAAAATCTGAATAAAAAATCTAGCAATGAAGGATGTGCATTTCAAGTTAAGAGTGATGACTAAGGGACACAAACTTCCTAAAAAACTCTTTCTCTCACCAGGGAACAACTAGAGCAACTCTGCAAATTCCTTCAATCCTAAAATAAGTTTCCTTCGTGTTCATTGGCTCAGAAAGGTAACTCTTATTCCATTGCACTAACTAGTGTCAATTCTAGTTCCCCATGGATCATAGATTTGGGTGCAACGGATCATATGATAGGTTCGTCGAAATTGTTTTCATCTTATACTTCCTGTGCAAGAAATAGAAAAATAAAAATAGCTGATGGTTCCCTATCTACCATAGCAGGAAAATGGTCAATAACTATTTCTTCCTCACTAACTCTTCGCAACGTCCTTCATGTCCCAAATCTTTCATGCAACCTTTTGTTTGTTAGTCAATCAATACAAGACCAAAATTGTCGTACTTCCTTCCATCTCATTGTGAATTTCAAGATTTGAAGTCAGGAAGGATGATTGGCAATGCTAAGAAAAGCGAAGGACTATTTCTTCGAAGATGGGACTGATTTGAGAAAATAATCACAACGTACTTGTTTTGAGTCAGTATTTATTTCTCTTGATAATGAAATCATATTATGGCATTTTAGATTAGGTCATCCCAACTTTCATTATTTGAAATATTTGATTCCAAGTTTGTTTAAGAATAAAGACCCATCTTTGTTTCAATGTGAAATTTGTGAATTATCAAAAAATCATTGTGCATCCTTCCCATTACAACCTTATAAACCCATCGAACAATTTTCTATTATTCATAATGATGTTTGGGGGACATCTAGGGTTAATACTATTACGGGTAAGATATGGTTTGTTACATTCATTGATGATCACATAAGAATTTGTTGGGTACATATGTTAAAAGACAAATCGGAAGTAAAACAAGTTTTCAAAGAAATTCATAAGATGATTTAAACACAATTTCAAGGAAAAATTAAGGTTTTCAAAAGTGATAATGGGAAAGAGTTTTTTAAACAAATTCTAGAAAGATATTTTCTTGAAAATTGTATTGTACATCAAAGCTCTTGTAATGATACACCACAACAAAACGAAGTGGCTAAAAGAAAAAACAAACATCTTTTAGAAGTTGCTAGATCATTACCGTTTTCAACAAAAGTTCCTAAGTATTTGTGGGAAGAGACAATTTTGACAGCAACTAATTTGATTAATAGGATGTGCACACGAAAATTTAAAACTCCATTTGATGTTTTCAAAACTTTTTTTCCCACATCACAAATTTCCTTTGATTTACCTCTAAAAATCTTTGGTTACACTACATTTGCTCACATTCATCAGCATAATCGTGGAAAACTTGATCCAAGGGCTAAAGAGTGCGCGTTTGTTGGGTATTCTCCCATACAAAAGGGATATAAGTGTTTTGATCCAATTTCCAGAAAAATGTATGTTATAATGGATGCGACCTTTTTTGAAACTAAGTCTTTCTTCCATAAGGCTCATCTTCAAGGGGAGAGATCATGTGAAGATTTGGATCTTATGAGTTTTCTAGAGGTGTTAGAAAGTGAAGAATTAGGCAATGGATCTAGCTGTGGTGATAGTTTAGGCTTGAGCTGTGAGGATCTAGGCATAAGTGGTGGAGATCGAGAATATGATATAGATTTCTCAAGACCCAAGGTCAATATTAGAAACTGGTAGATCACCACTAGAAAATACTAAACAACCACAATCAAGTCTGGAAATTAATATTTTAGGTGCTGAAAGTGAGGGACATGCTACTAATATGTAAAACAATGTTCAAAACACGAGAAAAATAAATACTGGTACAAATGCAGGTAAAGAATTGATTGTTTACTTAATGAGGAACCTAACACAAAGAAATGATGATTCCTCTTTGCTATAAGGCCATGACTCCAATCCAAGGACAAATCATCTAAAAAGACACAAGTCAGGTAAAAACTCTTCTTTTGAATCTGGTCTTCATACTTCCATTTCCCTATCTGTGTCATACCATGATCCAAGTGTTCCAATTGCCAATAAGAAAGGTATTAGGTCCTGTACTAAACATCCTTTGTCCAATTTTGTGTCATATAAGTGGTTATCTCCATCATTTTCTGCATTCACTTCACAACTTTCTAGTGTACAAATTCTTAAAAGTGTGCAAGATGCTTTAAATGTTCCTGAATGGAAGAAAGCCATTCTTGAAGAGATAAATGCTCTTGAAAAGAACAAGACTTGGGATGTAGTGTCTTTACCAAAGGGAAAAACTACTGTTGGATGCAAATGGGTGTTCACAATTAAGTACAACTCTGATGGGTCACTACAGAGATATAAAGCTCGACTTGTTGCCAGAGGATTCACTCAAACCTATGACATAGATTAGTCAAAAACATTTGCACCGTGGCTAAGCTAAACACAATAAGAGTACTCCTTTCAATAGCTACGAATCTGGATTGGCCCTTACAACAGTTAGATGTAAAAAATGATTTTCTCAATAAAGATCTAGAAGAAGTTTACATAGATTCTCCTATAGGTTTTCAAGATAATTTGGCTTGAAGGTGTGCAAGTTAAAAAAGTCCTTATATGGGCTCAAACAATCTTTAAGAGCCTGGTTTGAGAAGTTCACAAGGTCAGTAAAGAAACAAGGTTACACTCGGGGCCAAATTGACCATACTATGTTCATGAAGTTTTCAATAGAGGGAAAAGTAGTAGTTTTGATAGTCTACGTTGATGACATTATTCTAGCAGGAGATGACATGATAGAAATGAACAAATTGAAGAGTTGCTTGGTGACAAAATTTGAAATAAAGGACTTAGACTCACTAAAGTATTTTCTCAGGATGGAAGTTGCACGTTCTAAGAAGGGGATTATTGTGTCACAATGGAAATATGTATTGGATCTTTTAGAAAAAACAAGAATGAGTGGTTGTTGACCTATTGATACTCTAATGGATCCTAATATGAAGTTGTGTGAAAAAGGCAAAGAAACTCCAGTATATACTGTTTGATATTAGAGATTGGTAGGCAATCTGATTTGCTTGTCACATACTCGGCCTGACATCGTTTCTGCAGTTAGTGTGGTTAGTCAATTTATGTCTGCTCCTTATGAAGAGCATCTTGAAGCAGTTTACCGAATTCTCAAGTACTTGAAAAATACGCTAGGGAAATTATTATTCTTTCGTAAAAGCGAGCAAAAAAATATTGAGGTATTCATAGAAGTAAATTGGGTTGGATGAGTCATAGATAGAAAATCAACCTCTGGGTACTGTACTTTGTTTATGGGAAAATTTAGTGACTTGGAGAAGTAAGAAGCAAAGTGTGATAACTCAAAGTAGTGATGAAGCCGAGTTCATAGCAATGACACATAGAGTTTGTGAACTATTGTGGTTAAAGAGAGTCTTGAAGGAGCTATAGCAAAAAACATAATGCCCAATGAAGTTATATTGTGACAATATGGCAACAATTAGCGTTTCACATAATCCCATCCAACACGACCACACCAAGCATGTGGAAATTGATTGACACTTCATAAAGGAGAAGCTTGAAGATGACATCATCAACTTCCCATTTGTTTCTTCAACTTAGCAAATTGTTGACATTTTGATGAAGGGACTTCTTCGACCTAATTTCGAGCATCTAATCAACAAGTTGGGCATGATAGATATCTATGCTCCAACTTGAGGGGGAGTGCCGAAAAGATAGGTTTTTAGTTTAGATTTTTTAATAAAATTAAAATATGTTGATTAGATATTTAGTACGTTGTTATCTCTATTCCTATTTTCACGTTCTAGTAGGTTGTTATCTTTGTTCCTATTTTCATGTTCCAGTTTGTTAGGGTGTTGAGATTCTCTTAGAAGCGATCTCTATTTAATTTGTAATTTGCAGTTTTTTCAATAAGATGTATGATCATTTTTTTTTCCCTAAAATCTTCAATTGGGATAATATAGGTAAGTATAGAGAAGTTCAATGAAGACTAAGTTGGTAGATTATGATATTATGTAGTGTTTAGATTTTTTAATTCATCAAAAAAGATTTTTAAATAAGTTATAAAAGAATTTTCACAAAACATTAAGCTCTCTTTTGAGGCACTTGAGCTCTGGAAACAAAACTCTCTAGAATTTTAGATACAATTCTTTCCATTTTTTTAATAAATATTTTTTTGGAAAATTTTTGTAATTCGTCCATTAGGAAACCTCCTTTATAAATACCATGGTACAGAGGTTTTAGTTTTTTGATGTAAACTTTAGAAAAGTTATTATTAGCCTTCTTATATCCCAAAACTCTTAGATATTTAATGATTTGTATTCTTGGGTTTAAGAGAGAGAGATCCACATCTCTTTAGGCATTGAGTTAGTCCATAGGGTGCACATTTGGTGCTACATTGCAAATGTGAAAACTAGTATAGGTACTAGGAAGTAAAACTTAGGGATAACATTTATCAAGTAAATTTGTTTTTTTTTTTTTCGATAATGGATTTGTGCGCTAGGTCTCCAACCTCGTAGTTTTACAACCACATAGTCCTTAGGAGACTTCGTGGGTGGTTTTTCATGTGAATTTGTTGTCCCTTTGTGCTCTTGATTTCTCTTATCTTTCTTTAAAGAGGAATTAAAAATTTCAAATTTAGGCTAAAAGGAAGTTAATATCTATTTACCTTTCTCTAGGTATTCCATAAGTTAGATCTACAAACTTTCAATTGGTAGAAAAGTTCTAAAAATCATTTTTTTTTTTATCATGCTAGATTTAAGGTTATGGAAACAAAGAAGGTTAAAAGGTTGGATTTTCAAAATAATTAATACTTAGTTTTTGTTGGTAAACCTTTGCCACCAATCTTACCTTGAATCAATCAACTTCTCAATTTCTCTAATACTTTTTTTTTTTTTTTTTTTTTTTTTAAATGATAAGTAAGAGATTGTATAAAAAAAAAAAAAAAATGCAAAAAACACACAAGAGTATACAAGTTGCGTACAAATATCATCAAGCAAAAAATAAGAAGGAGATGACATAAAAATACTCCCTCCCTTAATCAAGCCCTAACCAATCTATAAAATCAACCATATGCGTATAACCTCTATTTATATACACCTCGACCCGTACAGAGAAATTATTTAGGGATAAATTTTTTAGCCTTTGATTAGACAATTGCTCACAATAAAAAAATTTCTTATTTCTTTCCTTCCAAATTGTTCAGAAAATACAAGAATGAGCTACTCTCCAAGATTTAATATGTCTTTTTTCAATAAAAGAATCATGCCACCCTAGGAAGGTCTCCCTAATTGTCTCAGAAATAACCCACCAAACACTAAACATGGAGAACACAAATTGCCATAATAGTCTCGCCTTGTCATCATGAAGAATGATATAATCAATGGACTTTGACCCCTCTTTGCATAAAACACACCTGTTGGCCGAAGTCCACCTTCTTCTTTGAATTTGATTCAAAGTCAAAACATTTCTCCAACAAACCTCTTAAGAGAAGAAACTCATCTTTGAAGGAACCCATGGGTTCCAAACTAAATTTAAAGGAAAAATGATGGTTTCATTGGTCTCGAACAAAGAATAAAGTCCTCTTATAGAGAAAATGCCTTTGTTATCTCATTTTCAAACTACTTTATCTTCCTACCCTCTCTTCATTAATTGTCCTTAGAGTTTAGAAAGAAAACGCTCCATGACACCCAACTCCCAATCATTTAGATTCCTAACAAACTGAAAGTTCCAATTTCCTTCTTCACCTCTTTATAATTAGATAAGGCAAACAAGGTTATGAAAGTCTCACATAAGGGCTCCTTACTACACCACCTATCTTTCCAAAACTTCAACCTTCTCCTATTACCCATTGCAAAGTAAATCATTGAACTAAAAAGTTCCCATTACTTTCTAATCTCTTTTTAAACCCCAACCCTATAAGAATCTCTCGCCACTCTTAACATCCATCTCCCTTCCTTTTCCCCAAACTTTCTCCTTATGATTTTGTTCCACAACGAATCTCTTTTGCTAGCAAAACACCAACACCAACACCAACACCACTTACAAAGTAGGGCCTTGTTAAACAATGAAAAAGAATGAACACTTAGCCTTTCTTTCAACTTTTCATTACAAACGGTAGATCACTTGACTAAATGTAATTTCTTCTCTAAGGCCCTCCTCCCCACAAAAAATCCTTTTGTATTTTTTCTAATCCTAACTTTACAATTCTTGGGATGGTGAACATAGATATAAAATAGATTGGTACACTAGTTAGAGTACTACGAAGTAAAGTGAATCTTCCTCTTTGTCTTTTCCATAACCAAAGCCTCATATGAAACCGTTCTTCTACCCTATCCCAAACTACCACAAACTTGTATGAGGCCCCTAGGGGAAGCCCTAAGTAAGAAAAAGACAACTTCCCTACCTTGTACCTAATTTCACAAGCCAAATATTCCAAATTGTCTATATTTCTTACTAGGATCATCTCACTCTTCTCCAAGTTAATCTTCAATTCCAACATAGCTTTAAACCACATAAGCAACTAACATAAGAAAGTGACTTGCAGGAGGCCTCACAAAAAATAATAGTATCATCAATAAAAAGAAGATGAGAGATTTTCTCACCTCCACTCTCTCTTTCCCCAACTTTGAATCCTAAAATAAAACCACAATCACGAGCTTTCAAAATCAACCTACTAAGGGTTTCCATAGCAATCACAAACAAGTAGAGGATATAGGGTTCCCTTGTCTTAAACCCCTTGAGTTTTGAAAAAAAAAAAAAAAAACCAGTAAAAGAATTATTAATTAAAACTGAGAAATTAGATGAAGAGATGCACCATTTTATTCAATTTATCCATTTTTTCTCATACCCCATTTTAGCAAGAATTGCTAACAAAAAGTCTCAATTTACATTATCATAAACCATCTTAATGTTAAGCTTGTACAATAACCCACAATCTTTCATCTTTAGCAAGGAATCAATCGCCTTATTTTCTATCAACATTGTATATAATATTTGTCTTCCATCTATAAAGGCGTTTGGAAAATTGGAACCACTTTATTCATCATTTTCTTAAGCCTATTGACCAACATTTTTGCCAACAACTTATAAAGACCTTCAACAAAACTTATTAGCTTAAAATCCTTGAGGTTATCAACCTCTTTATTCTTGGGAATCAATACCAAAAGGGTCGCATTTAGGTTTTGAATAAACCTACTATGCTTATGGAACTCATTAAAAAAATTCTACACTTTGTGTTTCACAAACTCCCAATTAAATGACCAAAAAGTCATCGAAAAGCCATCCAGACTTGGAGTTTTGTCACCATTCAGCTCCATTAATGTACCTAACACCTCTTTCTTTAAGAAAACCCCTTCTAAATTCTTGGCCATCACATCTTCCAGTACTTCAAAGGATATCTCTTCAAAACCAGGCCTTCAGCCCCCTTTCTCTGAGAAAAGAGTTTTAAAAGCTTCCATCACCCCTTCTTCAGCCCCTTTGGTTTTGTACATTCATTTGACACCAATTGGCTTCTTAGAATTAGGTATATTAGTAGGCTTTTGTGTATTATTTTCTCAATCTTGAGCAACTTTCTCATAACTAAATGCATCGCAATTTGCAAATAAAGAAAAATTCATCAATTCTTTATGTATTCGGTCATTGTCATCACCAACTACAAAATCTTATAAGTGCGCAGATAAGACATGTTGACATTGTGGACACCTTGATGACTTTGTAAGGCATGAAGTTATAATTAATGTACTAGTAAGTTACATACTTTGATCTTCGCTTTGCTATTCAAGATTAATATGAATGTTTGATGATTTTTTTTTTTTTTTAAAAGACCAATCCTATATTTCTTGCTCATCAAAAATCACATCATGATTGACAATAATTTTCTTAGTTTATGGATTGTATTATAAGCCTTTATCTCTTGGCTATAACCAATGAAATTGCACTTTTCACCTTTATCATCAAGTTTTTCGTGTAATATATCAAACACATGAACATATTCTTTTCAATCAAACACCCTTAGATGACCAATACTAGGCCTCCTATGACTCTAAGCTTCTTGTGGGGTCTTTCCATAAACACTTTTAGTGGGACACCTATTCAATAAATAAACTATACAAGAAACTGTTTCACTTTTCAGTAATTGTTTTAAGGGCAACACACACCTCACCATATCCATAATTGTGGTTATAGTAAGTGTACTAGTTAATTAGTGCTCAATATCACATTTTTTTCAAAAAATCATCACAAGTAATATATTTAGTACCCTTATTAGTTCTCAAAATTTTGATAGTATGCCCACTTTGCTTTTCCACATAAGCTTTACAAATTTTGAAATGTTTACATGCATTTGTCTTTTGCTTTGAAAAATAAACCTAAACCTTTTGACTAAAATCATCAATAGAAGTGAAAAACACCCGTGATCTCCATCCGAGGGAACTTTCATTGAACACAAACCCAAATAAATCAATTTGAGAGACTTCCTATCTATGATTTTCTTGTAAGAAAAGGATCTTTATGTTTCTTTCTCAAAACACATGTTTCACAAACTTCATTTGGAGAATTAATAAAAGGTATCCAAAAGCCATCTTCTTAGCCTCAAGTAATTCTGGATTCCAAAATTTAAGTGTCAACCGACCCGGGTACCGGTCAACCGGTTCCCTTTGCTCGGTCAATGTCCGACCAAAAAGTGTTAAAAACATTCTCTCTCATCTAGTAGCCTTCCCTTCCCGGTCAAAGTATCCTCTTTCCCAGTCGACCTCCTATTGAGGTTCGATTAAAGCAACAATAACCTACCAAATTATTAAATGCTCCAACAGCTAGTGAACCGGTCAACCCCCAGCTCGATCGGTTGAGACTATTTTTTATTTTTCTTGGCTCTTGAGGTTAGAAACCTATAAATTGAGAGCTTCACTTCATTTATGACACAGAGAACACTTGCATTTATTTGTCTATCCACTTGTTCTTGCCTTAAAATCTCTTATTTCTTTCTTGGTGCATTAAATCTTCACTTGCATATCTTTCAGTGCACCTTTGTGATTCATCATAGCTTTGATTTGTATTTGAGCTATCATTGAGCTAGGTTGAGCGACTCATTCTTGTAAAATTGAGTGTTAAAGCCTTCAAGTGAATTGAATCTTGAAGAGATTGTGTAATAGTCCATTAGAGCTGGAATCCAAGTGTAAAGGAGATTAGAAGCTTGGTTGAAGCTTCAAGTTAGTGGAACCCTCATTCGGTTAAGACCTTAAGGAGAGTGGATGTAGGTAAGGAAGTGTCGAACCACTAAAAAATCTGAGTTTGATTTCTCTAACTCTATCTCTTTATTTTTGCTTCTATTGTGCTTGAATTTGTTGTGTTGAAATTTTTTTTGAAAAACTTAATTCACTCCCTCTCTTGGGTGTTTTTCTCATTTAAGATTAATATTTATTTTCTCATTCTTTTTTCCTTTTCTAAGACTTATTTGACTTTACAGTGCTTTTTTTGCTTCAATCTAAGGCCTTTTATCAAGCATTGTTCATGGGCTTGCAAGGAACCCATTAATTCATCCAATGTCATGGTACTAAGATCTTTTGATTCTTTAGTTGTTATAACCTTATATTTGAATCATAGTTAAGATTAGAAGAATTTACTCTATAATATGAAGATTTGAAATGTTTTTTGTCATTATATTTTATTTGATTGACAAAAGTTAATATCCATGAAAAAAAAAGTCGGAGATTCTTTCTATTTTTTCATTTTAAAGAAGCTCAAATTGTCTTCTCAAAGACTATAATCGAACCTTTTGCATCTTTTTTGCCCCTTTGTAGGTGTTCATAAGGATGTTATATGCACCTTTTATAGTGTTTGCATTTGCAATCTTCTAAAAAATAAGTGGTTCTATCGATTGATTAATGTAAAGATGTGTATTCAAATCTCTCTTTCTAGAATTCGCCAAATTACCCTTTTATACTAGTCCCTAAATATTATACATTGTATTGTTATTGGTTGGTTATATCTTTAATAGTCAGAATTTGATATCAAATGTAAGTAATAAAAAATAATCTTTCTAATAGGAGAACAATATATATTTATATATATATATATATATATATATATATATATATATATATATATATATATATATTTGTAGGTGTTCATAAGGATGTTATATGCATCTTTTATAGAAACTCCTAATAGAATTAGGATTCGAAGAACGAAATTCTAATATAATAAGGAACAAATCCTTATTTTAATTAAGATTCCTACCAATACACACTACAAAACATCATGGTGGACAGTACCGTCTTATTTAATTTTCTTTATGTGAGATCTATCTTTTGTTTGCATATTTATCTCCTGGGCGGTTATACTAAAGAAATGGTCTCCATGACAACAAAAACTTAAAAAGAGAAGCTAGGGAGGTATCGTGTCTCACAACTTCAAAATGTCAGTCTTTAAAATACAATGTAGTTTGGATAAGTGGCATGCGTATTCAGAAAAGGTCGAAAGAATCAATAATAGAGCACTTGACCAAGATCATTGCTGGGTAACTTTTGGCACAGTATAACATCCAAGATGGACAAAATTCTTTAACAATTCAAGGAAAATGAGAAGAGGAACCGAGAATTTTAATAGAGAAGAAATGCTATTTTAATGCAAGTAAATGAAGATTTTTTTTCTAAAGTGTGCTCTGTATCACATTTTATATGCAAGCAAGTCTCAAATCCAATGATCCTAGAACCACACATGGCAAACCCCCAATAGACCAAATTCCGTGGCTATAGAATCCAGTCCACTTTTTGTCATTTGCTGTGTGGTTTTCAATGTTTGACGCAGTTAAAGATGCATGCTATTTTTAAAGTTTCCCAACATATTCCAAATCTGATCAGTCTTCTCTCCCAAATTCGCCATTTTTGCCACTATGGGCCTGGTCAAGTACTCAAAATGTTGAGACCTAATAATTAGCTTCAACTTCCCTCCCAATTGCGTATACGCAAACCTTACTACTTTTCATCCTGGATTTCAGCAATAAAGGTTCCCAACTTCCCATGAGCTGTATGGTACCTCCATTAGGCTTCCGACAATCAAAAAAAGGGACAAGTGTACTATTGAAAAAAAAAAAGAGGAACTTCTTAAAAAAATTACAATTTATTGCATAGCTATAAGGTTTCATATATGTTTTCAACCCAAAAAAAAAAAAAAAAAAAAGTGTAGTGTGATATACACTTTTTTAAAAATTGAAAAATACGAAAGGATCTATTTGATAACTATTTTAAAAAACAATTCTAAAAAATAGTTTTTAAAAATTATTTTATGATGTTTTATATAACAAAAGTCTGTTTAAAAACCTAATATATTTTTAATCTATTTTTAATAGTTTTAAAAATATTTTTTGTATCTATTATTTTATTTTTAATTATTCTACATATTTATATAATTATTTTTTAAAACAGTCTTTAGAAAACAAGTGAAAAAAAAATAACTAATGTTTTATGAAAATATTATGTTTTCTGTTTTTGAGAACAAAAAATATAAAACAGTTTTTAATTGTTAAATATGTTTTTCGAGTTTTTTTGTTTCAAAGAATAGAAAACTGTTCTTGAAAACAGTTGTCAAATAAATCCTAAAACTTCTTATATTTTTAAATATAGTATCCATTCAAATTAAAGTTAATACCGAGGAAATCATTAAAATTTAGTACTTCAATATTATCTTTGATATTAAAAATAAATAAAATCCTAATTATTTTGAGTTTTATGTATTCTTCTTTTTATTTTTTTATTTATTTGTTGTGAAAACACACTTCTCCTCAAAAAAAAAAAAAAAATTGTTTCTGCTTTGTGAATGATAAGGAAAAAAGCTGTCTTGGCTTTTTGGTCACTCACATTCGTGATTTTATATCCTATGTATTAGAAGGAACATTCAAAAGTCACCAGCTTGGCAAAATAAAAAACTTAAAAAAGACAAAGCATAGCCATAGAATTCACATAAAATCTCAAAAAAGAGAAGCAAATGCAAAAGGTTGTTGTTCCATCTTTTTGACAAAATTAATCGGTCAAATTCCCACAAATTCGGGTTGTTGGAACAGAATCTCAATGGTTTGGAAAATACTTTCATAAATCTTGATATTCTCATGGGAAAACAAGAAAATTGAAGAATCGAACCGCAGTCAATTCATTGGACCATCTTAATTCTAAAATGACAGTCAAGGCATCAGGAGGGTAAGGCGAATCTGCTTTCCCATCTTATTCGTAGCCAAAAACAATTTCCCAATGGAAAATTTTAATCCAAAAGTTGTCAGTTTGCGAATCAAGAACCGCATTTAGACAAAAACACGAAAAGCGGATTACAACACGAACTGCACAAGAAGTTATTCAATTCAAGACAAACCTAAGTGGCGACCGACATCAGCAGCCTGGCAATTAATAGGCAAAGGAAGGCCACAGACTTTGATTTTAAGAACTTGTTGCGTGAACCTTTTTAAGTCCACAAAGCCAACGCACAGACACATTGGTATACCAGTCTTTGACGCGGAGCACTGAATGTAAAAGGTGGCCACACTCGGTTTCACATTTGAAAAGGTAAAAATACCTTTCTCTTCTCTAACGGGCTCTAATCAGTGAATCAGAATTCAGATCTAACTCTCCATATAATTCTTTGTCGGTTCTAAAGACATCGAAAATCCACGGATTCATCCACCTCAACAACAGAAGTCCTAAGAAAGCAACAGCAGTTGAACAGATTGATACATTTGATTGGAGAAAAACATGTAATAACGACAATTTAAATATTAGATCTTAATCGATTAAAGCCTGTATCAATGCCACCTAATGCAACTATTTGTCTTTTTTTGGAAGACAGAGCATTTTGATAACATAAGATCCTGTTGTTTTTCATTTCGTCTATTTTTCTCATAAAACAAACAGATGCAAACAGAATCAACAACGCAAAACACGAGTAGCGATACTTTCGAACTCAATCAACCAAGGACAAAAAGATAAAAACCAACAAAAAAACGTGAGATACTGAAATTGCATTTTCTTGCAATTTCCTCTATTTTCCCATCAACCAAACATCCATCATCAAAATCAGAAAAACCAAACGTAGCAGCAACGTTTCCATACTATATCAACAACCAAAAAAATACAAAAACAAAAAAACATGGCACACCTGAATTTTCTGGCGCTTTCTTTCCGTTTCGGATCGCTTAGCGAGATCGGCAACCATCCGGAACCTCCTCCGGGGATTCTTGACGACAGACACGGCAGATCTCCATCGTCTCCGAGCTTCCTCCGAAGCTCGCTTCGGCTCAACGTCAAAATTCTCCCTCAAATACTTCTCCATTGATTTCTGTCCGAAAACAGAGCTAATCTCTATCAATTCGAAAGCTAGAACTAGAGATAGGGTTTCGTTTTCGGATCCAGTTATAGTTTCTTTCGACGGAAAGTCTCACAGTTGGCCGAAAAAGGCGGGAAAGGTTAGAGAAACTTTCCGAATGAAGAAGATCTGAGTAATCAAAAGAGAATTTATAGGTTCATGAAGGGCAATTTGGTAAATATAATTATCTTGTAATTATTTATTTATTTTATTTTGTTTTTGTTTTTGTATTTTTTTTTCTTTAAACTGTTTTGGTTTCCATTAAAAGTTGATATAATATTTTAGTAATTAATAATTGAATGTTATAATTTTTAGCTCATAAATGTGACATTAGCTTTTTGTTTTTGAGTAATTATTATTAATTGCAAAAAAGGGTTTATTTTATTTTATTTGTTTATTTTTTATAGAAAGAAAAATAAAACTTATGAATTAAAATAAAATGTTTAATTAGCTTATCTTTAGTTTAGAAAATATTTGAAATTTTGTTTTTTTGAAAATATTTTTGGGAGAAGTAAATTTCCATACACCAAAAAAACTACTCAAAACTTAAGTTTATAAAATATAAATTTTAAACACTTATTTAAAAATAATTAGCATTTTATTTACTTTTTAGTCAAAGGTACTACTTTTACCAATGAGGAATTACCTTTGACCATTCTTATCTATTACTTTTGATCCATAAAAGTATGAAACTTGAATTATTTTTATATGAGCGCATGAAAAATCATTTTTTCCTTTATATTTTTTTATTGATTTTTTTTTCTTAATCGATAAGAACTAGAGAAAAGAATTGAATGGGCTCACTCACCGACTTGCTTCCTTCTCCTTAAAGGCAAAACTAATCCATATTAAAGCCAACAATCACAAAACTTGAGTTTCTGTCTACCCTTTCAAAGAGGACGAGGACCCTTTATATATATCTATATATATAATATTTTTCCTTTGATAAATAAAAGAGAATAATTAAGGTAAGATAGTAATATTTATATTCCTTTTTTCATAAAGATATAAAATGTTTTGAAGTAATTTTAGTAATTTTTTTCATTTGGGTATTTTCAACTTCTTAGAAATTATTTTTCTTTAAATTTCATATTTTGACTTTTCTAAATTCAATTTTCCTATCATATGTTGTTTCTTTAGAGTCATAATAACACTATCAAGCACACTCTAAATATTATAAATAAATATCTCTAATTTTATAAATATTTTCCTATCATATGTTGTTTCTTTAGAGTCATAATAACTTACCTAATCATATATAATGTATATTATACAAAATTGCTTGAAAAATACTATGAAAAATCCAATATTATTTATCACATTGATATAAATACAAGTGTTACACACTATCTATAGGTGTAGTTGCCAAGAAATCACCAAGCAATTATATATACAAATAACAAGTGACACTTTTCCTCTTTGGTTTTTTCCCCATCTAAAAAGTATAATGATAAAATTCAAGTAACTATCATGACATTTAATTTATGTTTGATTCTCGGAAAGAATTATGGAAAGAAAAAAGATATGTTTGGTTCTCATATTTGGTTGTCCTATAAAAATATTAAAGAAAATGAAATATAATTAAAATTAATTACTTAAAAATTTATTTATTTTTAAATTATTTAATTTTTATATTGTTAAGTTAAAATAAGTGAAATGAATTTGAAGTAACATACAAAAATAATTTATTAACTTTAAATCTATTTTAATTTTCTTTCAATTTTTCTTTTCTTCCTTTTTCTTTTCCTTACATTTTCTCTCAAATTTTCCATGAACCAAACATAACTTTAGAAAATAAATGAAATTTCTCACATTCAAGGAAGGATAAATTTTACTAGTATTAAAACCTTGATGACAAATGATGAAGATTATAGATTCATATATATAGTTGTAAACTAGTGGAGAGATTTTTTTATTTTTTATTTCTTAGGACTAATGATATGTTTGGTTGAAAGAAAGCATCAAGGAAAAGAAAAAGATTACAGAAGAAAAAAAAAAAAGGAAAAAAAAAATTGATTTACTATGAAAAATTTAAAAGAAAATGAAATACAACTAAAATTAGCTAAAATTTATATATTTTCAAATTATATAATTCTCAAATAAAGATAAAAAAAAGTTTTAAGAAATATATAAAAATGCTTTATTAATTTTATTTTTTCTTTATTTTCATATTAGGTGTTTTTCCTCAAAATTTGTAAGAATCAACAATAACATAGAAATCTAGTTGTGATCATTCGAGGAAGTAATGCAATTGACTAAATAGTTTTTAAGGAAAATATGCAAGAAAGCTTCTATTTGAGAAATTTGACCACGATTAATTGACAGTTTGAGATCACTCTTATTTCTATTTATAAATAAAATTATTTATGATATAATATAGTAATCGTATATTATCAATTGGGGTTTATAAACGGAGTTGTATACTTCATTCTAATTATTCAACTAAGTCAACCATAAATTATTTGACAATATTAATTTGGATCCCCAAAAATAAAATGGATCTAATTGCAATTCATGCTCCAAATTGTTGATGATGATCCGTTGAGGGAGAGAATGGGGGACATCCTAATGTATTAAATCTATGAAAATGAATAAATATAGTTAAAAAAAAACCTCAAATATAAAATATTTAAGAGAAAAAACATTTGAAGCTATTACCCTTGTTTAGTGTGATGAGTAAATGACTTGTACAATATATTTCATGTTATTATGTAATTTGAAGAAATAAGTAAAATGCTTTTGAAGAAGCATGTAAAAATAATTTATTTAATTTTAACCCCTTTTTTTTCTTATATTTTTTCTCTTTATTTTCTTTCTCTCAAATTTTCGTTTATAAGTGGTTTTTTTAATAATAAAAGTGATTTTTTATATTTTTAAAAGCATTTCATAAATTTTTTCAAACACCTAATTTTTTTTAAAAAAACACTTTTTACAATAAAAAAAATATTTTCTAAAATCAATACTAAACAGAATCTAAATAATTTACAATATAAAAGTTTCTAACTAATTTTTAATTATATTAAATTTTCTTTTTCATTTTATATGGTAAACCAAATATAAGAAAATCATTTTCTCTTATTCAATAAAAAAAATATCATGTTGACTAGGAAAGGGGTATCAATATAAAAAAAAAAGGTTTAAAAAATATATAAAATGCTTTGTTAATTTTATTTTTTCTTTATTTTCATATTAGGTGTTTTTCCTCGAAATTTGTAAGAATCAACAATAACATAGAAGTCTAGTTGTGATCATTCGAGGAAATGATGCAATTGACTAAGTAGTTTTTAAGGAAAATATGCAAGGAAGCTTCTATTTGAGAAATTTGACCACGATTAATTGACGGTTTGAGATCACTCTTATTTCTATTTATAAATAAAATTATTTATGATATAATATAGTAATCGTATATTATCAATTGGGGTTTATAAACTGAGTTGTATAGTTCATTCTAATTATTCAACTAAGTCAACCATAAATTATTTGACAATATTAATTTGGATCCCCAAAAATAAAATGGATCTAATTGCAATTCATGCTCCAAATTGTTGATCATGATCCATCGAGGGAGAGAATGGGGGACATCCTAGTGTATTAAATCTATGAAAATGAATAAATATAGTTAAAAAAAAACCTCAAATATAAAATATTTAAGAGAAAAAACATTTGAAGCTATTACCCTTGTTTAGTGTGATGAGTAAATGACTTGTAGAATATATTTCATGTTATTATGTAGTTTGAAGAAATAATTAAAATGCTTTTGAAGAAAGCATGTAAAAATAATTTATTTAATTTTAACCCCTTTTTTTTCTTATATTTTTTCTCTTTATTTTCTTTCTCTCAAATTTTCGTTTATAAGTGATTTTTTAATAATAAAAGTGATTTTTTATATTTTTAAAAGCGTTTCATAAATTTTTTCAAACACCTAATTTTTTTTTAAAAAAACACTTTTTACGATAAAAAAAATATTTTCTAAAATCAATACTAAACAGAATCTAAATAATTTATAATATAAAAGTTTCTAACTAATTTTTAATTATATTAAATTTTCTTTTTCATTTTATATGGTAAACCAAATATAAGAAAATCATTTTCTCTTATTCAATAAAAAAAATATTATGTTGACTAGGAAAGGGATATCAATATAAAAAAAAAGGTTTAAAAAATATATAAAATGCTTTGTTAATTTTATTTTTTCTTTATTTTCACATTAGGTGTTTTTCCTCAAAATTTGTAAGAATCAACAATAACATAGAAGTCTAGCTGTGATCATTCGAGGAAATGATGCAATTGACTAAGTAGTTTTTAAGAAAAATATGCAAGGAAGCTTCTATTTGAGAAATTTGACCACGATTAATTGACGGTTTGAGATCACTCTTATTTCTATTTATAAATGTCAGAAAAATACTAAATAATTATTGTATTGTATTCTCTAAAAAACTAAGAATATACATCAGTGCTTTTATATAGGTGCGGTACAAGTAACCTAATGGGCCTAAAGCCCACAACATAATATACCCATAACATAATATACATTAACAGCCCCCCTCAAATTCAAGGTGGATGTGAGACCAACTTGAGGTTGTCAATTAAATCACGAGTGCGTCTCGTAGGAAGTGACTTGGTGAAGATGTCTGCAAGTTGATCTTTGGAGGAAACGGAGAAAAGCTTAAGAGCACCATAGACAAGATGATAACGGATAAAATGACAATCAATCTCGATGTGTTTAGTCCGTTCATGAAAGACATCATTGTGAGCAATATGAATGGCACTCTGGTTGTCACAATAAAGAGGAGTAGCAGAGGAGGTGGACACACCCAAATCCTTAAGAAGCCATCTTAGCCAAAGGAGCTCAGATGTGGTATCAGCAAGGGCACGATATTCTGCTTCAGTACTGGAGCGGGCCACAAAAGTTTGTTTCTTACTTCTCCAAGAAATCAAAGAAGAACCAAGGAGGAAGCAATAACCTGTAGTGGACCTGCGATCAGTAGGATCTCCTGCCCAATCAGCATCAGAGAATGCTCGGAGTACAAGAGGAGACTGAGCTGAGTAGAAAAGGCCATGAAAAAGAGTACCCTTCAGGTATCGAAGAATGCGCAGAACAGCAGCATAGTGAGTTGATCGTGGAGCAGACAAATACTGGCTCACCTGATGAACAGCATAGGAGATGTCTGGACGAGTAACTATGAGATAAACTAAGCTGCCAACCAATCGTCTGTAGAGAGTAGGATTAGACAATGGTTTCCCCCCCGAGGGTGTCAGATGCGCATGAAGTTCACCTGGAGTGTCAACAGTCTTGCTGTCAGTGAGTCCGGCTTGAGACAACAGATCAGAAACATACTTGGCTTGAGTAATATAAAGACCATCTGTGGAATGAGTAATTTCAAGACCCAAGAAATAGTTGAGATGTCCAAGATCTTTCATCTCAAACTGCTGACTGAGAAAATCCTTGAGTTCTTGAATGCCACTAAGGTCATCACCAGTTATGATCATATCATCCACATATAGAAGAAGCAAAATAGTGTCTTTATCAGTACGACGAAGAAATAAGGCAGAATCATACGGACTGGCAGTGTAACCCAAGCGAAAAATAGTGGAGCTGAACTTGGCAAACCAAGCTCGTGGGGCTTGTTTAAGACCATAAAGTGCACGTCGAAGATGACAAACCTTGTTTGATTCAACAGAAAGACCAGGAGGAGGTTGCATATAGACTTCTTCACTCAAATCCCCATTAAGGAAGGCATTTTTAACATCCATCTGAAAAAGATCCCATTTACTAGCACCAGCAACAGCTAAGAGAACACGAACAGATGAGATACGAGCAACTGGAGCAAAAGTCTCTTCATAATCAATCCCATACTCCTGTGTAAAACCTTTGGCAACAAGACGAGCCTTGTAACGCTCAACGGATCCATCAGAGCAAGTCTTGATCTTATAGATCCACTTACAACCAACCACAGACTGTCCAGGAGGGAGAGTAACCAGGTCCCAAGTATGGTTTTTGGTTAATGCATCAAGTTCCTCTTTCATAGCAATCTGCCATAAAGGGTCAGTAGAGGCCTCACGATAGGTTTGAGGCTCGTGAAGTGTAGCAAGGGCAGTGTAGCAATGATAGTCAAGTAGGTGTGGAGGAATGGATCTTACCCGGGTTGAGTGGTGAGGTGGAATGTTTTGTGGAGGATCTTCAGGTAGAGCAGGAGCAGGGGACCCAGGCTCAAAGTGGGGTAGTTCGTCATCAATCTGGTCATCTGCAACCTGTCTAGGAGAAGCATAAAAAATATCTGGAGAGAAGTCCAAAGGAGGATCAAAAGTATTTGTAGAAGGAACAAGAGACTCATCTGGAAAGATTTCTGAAACAGAGGAGTTAGGCAAGGAAAAACGAAAGTGAGAGAGTTCAACAAACAATCGGTGTTCCCAAAAGACAACATTACGAGAAACACGAAGACGATGAGAGACAGGATCATAACACCTATACCCCTTTTGAGTTTCGCCATAACCAAGGAAACAACAAAGTCTAGAGCGAGGCTCAAGTTTGTTGTGCTCATGAGACTGAAGAAGAACGAAACAAACAGATCCAAAAGAGCGAAGGTGATGATATTTAGGGGGTGACCCAAAGAGACGCTCATACGGAGTCTGATTATGAATGACAGCACTTGGAATGCTGTTAATTGCATGAACAACATGAAGAGCAGCTTCACCCCAAAATGGGGCAGGAATTTTGGCAGAAAGAAGTAGAGCACGAACAGTGTCAAGAATATGACGAAGTTTTCTTTCGGCTCGACCATTTTGCTGAGATGTACCTGGGCAAGTTAGATGATGCACAGTGCCATAGGAATGTAACAGAGCTTGAAACGCATGTTGAGTATATTCAAGAGCATTATCAGATCGAAAGGTTTTGATATGTTTGGAGAATTGTGTTTCAACCATTTTTGCAAAATTGCTATATAGTGGTAAAATTTCGGAACGAGATTTCATAGGAAAAATCCAACTATAACGGGAATAATCATCAATAAAAACAACAAAGTATCGAGATCCACCAATACTAGTAACAGGAGAAGGTCCCCAAACATCAGAATGAATTAACTCAAAAATACTATTAGAAATGGATTCACTGTTATTAAAAGGTAAAGCTGACTGTTTTCCTAACTGACATGAAGTACAATCAAAATTGTCTTTAGACACAGAACCCAACAGACCCCTAGACACTAACTGTTGTACTCGAGAAGATGGTGCATGACCAAGACGAGAATGCCAAAGTGCAAGAGAAGGTATGGAAGAAACTGCAGCAGCTGCTGTAGCAACAGAAACAGGAGCAACAGGTGGAAGATGAAGATTGTTCACGGGAAACATACGCCCAACTCTAGGACCGGTCCCAAGCTCCTGCCCCGTCCTCGGATCCTGCACAATACACCCAGAATAGTAAAAAATAAGGCGATAACCTAGTTCAGCTAATTGTCCCACAGAGCACAAGTTATAGGATAGGTCAGGAACATGGAAGACTCCAGGAACAGAAAGATTAGAGGTTGAAACAAAACCTAGACTATTCCCATGCATGGTTGAGCCATCAGCTATATGAATATTTAGAGGATGTGGTGCAGGGTCAAGGTTAGAGAACAGGGATGAGTGAGGTGTCATGTGGTTGCAGTAGGCAGAATCAAAAAACCAAGTTTGAGACTTACCAGGTAGAACAGATAAGGCAGTGGAAAGAGATGCATTACCAGCCATACGAACAGCCTGAGCTATGATCTCCTGTAGTTCAGTGGAGGAGAGGTTGATAGTAGATCCAGAAGCCTGGGACTCAGCTGAGGTGGAAGCCATTGGCGGAGTAGGCTCAATATTAGCAACAGCAGCAGTAGATTTGTTACGACGGTAACAAGTCTCAATGGTGTGGCCAGGACGCTTGCAATAGTTGCAGAACTTTTTGTTGGTCTGCTTGCGACGATTGCTAGAGCCATAAGAATCACCTGATTGCTGAGGTTGCTCTATGAGTGAAGTAGATGGAGTAATAGCCAAAACATTGAGCTTATTTTGGGCTTGAAGGGTTGCAAGACGAGCTTCTTCTCTAACCAACTCATTCACAGCAGTATCAAGAGAGGGAGCAGGACTGCGATTTAGTAACTGACCACGAATGGGCTCAAAATCCTTGTGAAGTGACATCAAGAATTCATAGAGGCGAAATTCATCTCTAATGGAAGCATATTGCTGAGCATCTTTTGAGCATGCCCAAGTTGGATCAGAAAGGTCAATTTGGTCCCAAATAAAGCGAAGCTGATCATAATAGTCATTGATGGATTGCCCTGGTTCTTGCCTGAGTTGATGTAATTCAACTACCAGCTGATATTTCATTGATCCATGAGTAGTGGAGTACCTTTTGGCCAACATATCCCATGCAGATTTTGCATCATCAAAGCTGCCCATCAGATTGGAGATAAAGGGAATGGAAGTGTTCCGAATCCATGTGAGGATCATGTGGTTATGACTATCCCATTCAATCATGCGATTAAGAAAGGCAGCATCTGCTTCACTTGCTCCCTTGACAGGAATAGTCATTGCACCAGTACAATAATGCCAGAGCATGCGACCCTTAAGAAAACTGCGCATAGCTTGAGACCAAGATAAGTAATTTTTATTTCCCTCCAATACAGTATTGATGGGGCGAGAAAGAAAAATATCCTTTTTATCCATTTAGAGACACAATATGCAAAAACAAACTGCAAAAATGAAATCTACGCGAAAAACTGGGTAAGGAGGACCCGGACAGAAAAGTCAACCCTGGAGAAAGTCAACGGTCAACGGTCAATGGTCAACAGTCAACGAATGACGTCACAGGATGACATGGTGATAACGTCAGCAGATCAGTGAATGCTGACGCAGCTAGGGTTGACGTGGCGTTGACGTGGCAGAGATGATGACGTCAGCAGACCAGGGCTGGCGAGTGGAGGTGTATGTGGCGCGTGATCAGCGTCGCCGAACCTTTGAGCGGCGCGTGAGGGCGCGTGCGGTCTCCGATGGCGACGAGGTTTCCACGAATGAGTAGATCGGCGCTGGACGATCTTAGTGGTACCTTCAAAAATGAGATCGGAGCAATATTTGCAGCGGTGATGCAAAGGGCAGTGGTCCGTGCAGTGTGAAACTCCCTAACGACGGCGGCTGCAGGTCCGGAACTCAAGGATGACGGCTGGATGACGTCGGAGGTTCAACGGCAAGAGGCTGCGGTGGCAGTTGTGATGGCGGAAGCGTTAGTAAAATAAAGGAAGCCACACTAGTTAAGACAAGACTGCTTAAGAAAAGGTCAGAGCAGTGGCTCTGATACCATGTCAGAAAAATACTGAATAATTATTGTATTGTATTCTCTAAAAAACTAAGAATATACATCAGTGCCTTTATATAGGTGCGGTACAAGTAACCTAATGGGCCTAAAGCCCACAACATAATATACCCATAACATAATATACATTAACAATAAATAAAATTATTTATGATATAATATAGTAATCGTATATTATCAATTGGGGTTTATAAACTGAGTTGTATAGTTCATTCTAATTATTCAACTAAGTCAACCATAAATTATTTGACAATATTAATTTGGATCCCCAAAAATAAAATGGATCTAATTGCAATTCATGCTCCAAATTGTTGATGATGATCCATCGAGGGAGAGAATGGGGGACATCCTAGTGTATTAAATCTATGAAAATGAATAAATATAGTTAAAAAAAACCTCAAATATAAAATATTTAAGAGAAAAAACATTTGAAGCTATTACCCTTGTTTAATGTGATGAGTAAATGACTTGTACAATATATTTCATGTTATTATGTAGTTTGAAGAAATAAGTAAAATGAGTTTGAAGAAGCATGTAAAAATAATTTATTTAATTTTAACCATTTTTTTTCTTATAGTTTTTCTCTCTATTTTCTTTCTCTCACATTTTCTCTCAAATTTTCGTCTATAAGTGATTTTTTAATAATAAAAGTGATTTTTTATATTTTTAAAAGTTTTCATAAATTTTTTCAAACACCTATTTTTTTTTTTTAAAAAAACACTTTTTACAATAAAAAAATATTTTCTAAAATCACTATTAAACAGAATTTAAATAATTTTATAATATAAATTTTTTTAACTAATTTTTAATTATATTAAATTTTCTTTTTCATTTTATACGGTAAACCAAATATAAGAAAATCATTTTCTCTTATTCAATAAAAAAAAATATTATGTTGATTAGGAATGGGTATCTTATATTGAAATATTGGATTACCATATTTGATTCCACATAACATATAAATTTTTAATTTTCTAAGATATAAAATCCCTTAGATTTGAAAAAAAATCTCATAGAATCTTCATTTCCCATTTAAAACGAATTAAGATGAAAAAAAAGGGTGAGCAATTTAGATTAATTCTTAAGTAGCTCCCAATATTTACCATACCAACATTTTAAATTCTGAAATTGAACCAAAAGTTGAATGAAAATTTCATATCCGTTACATTTTGTATAAATACTTTTAAAAAAATTCCTGAAAGCAAAAAATAAAAATAAATGTAGAAGAATTTGATTTATTATCTATAATAATTTATATCAAATAAGAAAGAAAGTTCTTGATGTTATATAAGTATAGGTCTCTTTTAATCTTGTAGACACATTTTAAAAGCGTAAGAGCCCCTTTGGTCCAAGAACGGACAATATCTATACAGTTGGAAGTAGGTCGCTACAAAATAGTATTAAAGTCGATTAATCTTGGATCTCGGTGTGGAGGTTTGTTTGGCCCCATGAGGGGTGTCTGTTTGTTTGACCCTATAATCTTATGGGACACCTTCTTAACATTGTAGATACGTTTTTAAGTCATGAGGGCTCACTTGGGTTTGGAGTGGATAATATCTACACGATTGGGAACGGACTACTATATTATTAACTTATATATTTTTGTTGTATAGTATTAATCTATTAAAACAATACGAAAAGAGGTTATTAATGTTTAATAATATATAAACCAACTTCACGTATAGGGTAAAAAAAAAATTTGCTTAAAAGAAATAATATTATCCTAATTCTATATTAAACTTTTTTCTTAATTCAAATTTTTTTAAGACAAAATTATCCAAATGCATTCTAAGATGTTTGGCATTTTTCTTAGGGATTTAGTATAAGGTATATAAGTATTTTAATTCATTTAAATGACATGTTTTGATGTGATTAGTGTAATATTGGTTACAAAATACTTTGACAAATCCAATATTATTTGTTACATTACTATAAGTAAAAGTCTTCCTCTAGATATGTAGAGTTGTAGTTACCAAGAAATTACGAGGGAATTGTATCTACAAATATCAACACAAGCTTGAAAGGTCCTACGAGACTTTTCCTCTATCTTTTTCTTATCCAGGATGGATGAATGATCAAATCCAAATAGCCATCATGAAGAATAGTTTCCAAGGAAAATGTGCATGAAAACTTCTATTAGATGGATTTCGCCCCCGAAAGGATGAATAGACCTTTTTTTATTCTTTATTTTTTGTTTTTATTTTTGAAATTTTAGTGAATTAAATTTATAGAAATGACAAATGAATAAGAGTATTATATTTGATAGTGTTTTTTTTTAAGTGTTTATACTTCACACGTTTTTTTAGAAATGTTTTTAAAAGAATAACATATCAATTTTTTTTTTTCACAATATATTATAAATAATTTTTCAATTGTTTGTAAGTGTTTTTAAAATTTTGTGTAACACTTTATTTTTCTTTAAAAGCATTTTTTGATTGAACATATTTTTTTTTAAAAAAAATATTGTCAGTAAACATCTTATTGCATGAATATTTCATGTAAGAGCTTTCCGGAATAGGAATGAATGATTTTTCTTATATTATTATTTAGGAATAATTTATTTTTACATCGTTTCTTTACTAATTATTCATGATTGGTTAAATGAATGATGTAAATAATGTCAAAATATTAAAAACTTTCCCAGGTTGTTGGAAGTAGAAGAAACTCTTATTAAAATTAAAGAATTGTTAATTTCACTCATCTCTCTTAAGGTTTTAACTACATGTAACTAGTTTTCATTAATTTGAAATTTTGTCAAATACATATTTTATTTTAAATTAGAGGGGAAGTGAATGAAAATATTAAATGAAAACGATGAAAGAGATATTTGATGAAATTTCAAACTACTGGAGGCTAAGTGTATTTAGTTTTGCTCAAGGGAGGTCAATGAAATTAACCCATTAAGGAAAGAGTTTGTTCTTCCTCCAAATTCTTTCAAAAATTCCAAACTTGATCTTTTCAAATAAGCACAACACTTTTGTATTTACAAGTCAAAATTCAAGCACAAAAAAAAATCAAAGTATACATTTGGATTAGATATACAAAACCAAGGATATCTTGAATTAGTCCTCTCAAACCAGGAAAAAGACATTGAAGAAGATTATATAGGTTCAAACATGCAAAATTGTAGAAAGAAAAAGTAATAACTTTGGCTATGTTTGTTCCCGGAAAGTACTAGGGAAAGAAAAAAAATGTTATGGAAAATAATTTTCTAATATTTGATTTTTACTATAAAAAAAAAAGTACAAAAGAAAAGGAAATATAATTGAAAGTAGTAAGAAATTTATATATATTTAAAATATTTAATTTTATATGTACAAATTAAATATGTGAAAAAAATTTGAAGTAATATATAAAAATAATTTATTGATTTTAAATTTATTTTTTTCGTTCTTTTCACTTTTCCTTTTTATTTTCTTTCTCTCACACTATCCTTAAGGCTATGCTTAGTTCTCGGAAAGTATTAAAGAAAGAAAAAAAATGGTTAAAGAAAATGGTTTTTTTATATTCGGTTTCACTATGAAAAATATAAAAGAAAATAAAATATAATTAAAAATTGTAAAAAAAAAACTATATATATTTTTAAATTACTTAATATTCATATGATATATAGGGAAATAAGTAAAATAAGTTTGATGAAGCATGTAAAAATAATTTATTAAGTTTAAATCTATTTTTTATTTCTTTCACTTTTTATTTCCTCTCTATTTTCTTTTCCTCGCATTTTCTCTCAAATTTTCTAGGAACCAAACAAAGCCTTAGGCTATGTTTGGTTCTTTGAAAGTATTAAAGAAAAAAAAAATATTAAGAAAAATTATTTTCTCATATTTGGTTGTCTTATAAAAATTTCTAAAGAAAATTAAGTATAGTTAAAATAGTTAAAAACTTATGGATTTTTAAATTATTTAATCTTTATAATGATGGGTTGAAATAAATAAAATAAATTTAAAGTAATAAATAAAAATAATTTATCAACTTTAATTTTATCTTTATTTTCTATCATTTTTTCTTTCTTTATATTTTTCTTCTCTATTTTTTTTGTCCTATATTTTTCCTTAAATTTTTCCAGAATCAATAGTTTAAACTTTCTGGTAACCAAACGTAGCCTTTTGGTTTAAGTTGAAAGATGATCGGCTGTCAAGGTCATAACTAAAAATAAAAATCTTAGATATGAAGAATATTTAATTGTATATAAACAAAGAAGCTTCCACAAATTTTATTGTATCACAGCTATCAAAAACTCAAGCAAAAAAAGAAAAAAGCTGATTAATTCAAAAGTTCAAGAACTTTTCCACCTATAAGAACTCAATATCCAAACAGGCCGCCGTTAATTGGCTCAATGTTTAAACTGGGCCTCAGTTGGCTCCCATGCATGCATGGCAATATGTATTAAACCCAGCACAACCCATATCCGTTCTCGTGCATTGGGAAAAGATATTAAGGAAAATTCAAAGGAAAAATGGCAAAAAAAAATATTTCTCTAAAATTGTTCAACAATGATGATGCACTCCAAGAGGAGCTTTCTCGATCTGATCAGGGCCCAAGTTGGGCTAAAAGCAAAGGGGCATATAGAAGGAAAACTCCCTATCAAAAGCTACCAGAGTGTTCATTGGAGTAAATATTGGCCTTTGCTCTTCTGGCTGTGCTTTGTCTTGTTTTAGACTTCCTACATGGCCTTTAAAGAAATTAATGGATGCGGCTAATGCCAACTTTTGGTAGGGTCATTTACGAGATGAGCCAAAGATGAAAAGCAAAGTGGGGTACTACAACACCAAATTAAGGTTGAGAGATTTTTTGTGCTTTTGATCGACTTTATTATCATAGATGTGAACCACCCAAAGTGGGGAGACTAATTAGATTAGGTAGTCTTCTGTTAAGAGCCTATCAGATGGATTCTTTTGATGAGAAGGCTCGGATGAGAGTCTCATCATGATAAGAGAGTTTTTGATGAGGAACTCTATCCAATTGAGCCTATGAATAAGTTATTCCCCTCTTCTGTGAAGCACCAAGGAAAAGAGAAGATACTTTTGTTTTATGAGTGTTATCTCCTCTCTTTCTTGTATCTTGTGTGAGGCTCATGAGTTGTGGGTATACCCAATTGACATGTCTTGACTATTGGAAGACACGTTCAGAGATCCTTGGCCTTTTTCTTGGGGACTTGGTATGAGGTATGTAAGTGTTTTTTATTTGTTTAAATTACATGCTTAGATGTGAATGGTCGGTCGAAAGTGCCTTGATATTACACTTTTGTTGTATACAAAAGTATCTTTAAACTTCCAACATGGGTATGAGAGCCACATTGCTATCTAAAATTTGTTCCTCATATTGTCTTCGATGCGAATTAGTTTTTTTTTTTTTTTTTTTTTTCATTTTGAAAGTAAAATGTAGAATTAGACAAAAATGGTATAAAACTCTCATCATAAGAGCCCCATCATGATTATGATGTAGAATTAGACTATGGATAGCTCTATATGAGGTTTATGATTATGATTATGATGATGGAAACTAAGAATGGAGAGACCTATAATCCATACTTAGCATGTGTATAATCTCTCAATACAACAATCGGATCAACAAGCATACAAAGGACTCGAGTCAATCATTTGATGTTATTAGACTGAGATTCATATGATGTTTGGAGATATGATACACTCATTTTGGAGAGCTCCACCTTAGCATATATTTCATATATATTATGTGTACTTCACAACTAGGTGAGAAAATAAGTGAATGATCCATGTACCTCATTGTGTGAGTTCTTATAGATCTTTATAATCTCTTTTTATGCCTTATGTGTCCCTCAACTATGTGATCACGAGGCAAAGGTTTGGTGTAGGCTACTTTAATATTTGGTGCGACCTAAGGGGATGATACTAGAAATGCAACTAGACTAAAGTTGAATGCATGCATGGGCAAACGGAAGACTATTTAGTGTTACATCCAAATCTTATACTCATTGTTGGTAATTTATGTTTCAAACTTGGTTTTGTAATATAACTATGAGGAGACTATTGGAAGCATGACTCTAAAATATTTTCAAGAGGGATCGGATATGCTTAATTTGATGTAGCTAAATGGGTCTAAGGCATATTAAGGCATTTTTTGTTGAACTAAATATGTCTATGCATGGCAGATTTGATATAGT
The DNA here is from genome assembly GCA_030254885.1 of Vitis rotundifolia. Taxonomy (NCBI): domain Eukaryota; kingdom Viridiplantae; phylum Streptophyta; class Magnoliopsida; order Vitales; family Vitaceae; genus Vitis; species Vitis rotundifolia. Next base: position 19,755,369 of record CM058163.1, on the reverse strand, counting down.
ACTCCTAATTTTCCTTTATGTGCTTGGTGGTCACATGATTTATTAGTGGGTATGGACCAAGATGACGAAGAGATTAATGGGAAAGAGTTGCACATCTACCTTCATGCTCGCTATGGGCAAGTAGGAAATGGACTTCATTTTCTTGTGAGAGTTTCCCAAAGTGGGCAAATCCACCAATTTGCCAGCCCTCTTATAAGATGGTCATTAGATGGAGTCCCTCTGATGACAAGGCTATCGGATAAGAGCCCCATCATGATAACTATCTGATATGGGACTCCATTCAATTGAGCCTGCAAAAGTCTATTCCTCTCCCCTTTCAAGAGCACTAGTGAAAAAAAAACGGTACTCTTATTTTTTGAGTATTGTCTCCCTCTCTCTCTTGCATTCTATATAATGCTTCTGAGTTGTGGGCATCTGTGGTTATTCTAATCTTTCACTACTGCGGCATAATTGTCCGTAATATTGGAAGGCATATTCAGAGTCCTCAATTAACCTTTTTCTTGTAGACTTCGTATCAAATATATATGTAGTGCTTTGATGTCGTACTTTTCTCGTAAATAGGAGTTTTTGTAAATTACCAACAACTTTAAATCATACAAAAAGCAAATCAAGGATGGCAGTTGGCAACTGGGCCATAGAGCTTCATTGAAAAGGCTTTGAAAGCAAACTAGGGGTTCTTGAACTTGAATGCAAAGCATAACGTAATATAATGAAAAAACTTGGTGATGGATGGTAGCTAGATGGAGATCATGGAGCTGGGCATCAGAGTGCAGCGCCTTTAGGATTCTAGACCTCTACTTTCTAGGCTTTCAAATGTCTGAAACATGGCGATCATGTTGAATATGTGTCCTGCATGCTTGAAATGAAAGGCGAATGGTACGATATCTAAGTGATGAGAAATCAGGTGAAAGTACTCCAATAGGTCAATGGAAGGATCGTATCTACGTCGTATCAAATATTGACAGAAAGAGAGTGTAGTGCAAGATGATGAGGAACTATATTTGGAATAATGGAGTACTATGAGATCAAACACTTGATGTGGGAGATGTTGTAGGAAGACAATTTCATTGAAGAACTTCACCAATAGGAGATTATCCAACTTTCTCCTAATGCAAGGTTGAATCAGATACAATTAACCCTCTTGTCACACTCATCGCTCAGCTCTTTGCTTTTCAACTTGACGTAGAGAGATTTGTCGGTCACTTTCTGGGAATGTTGAACATCTTTTGATCAGCAAATGGAGAGGAACTGGAGGAACATTTGAAGAACAAGAAATGATACCACATTCATAATATGAGCCAACTTACTTGAATAATGCCATAAATACTACTTCAAATTAATCAATTCTGCAGAAACCTTTGTGAATTTTTGAGAGCTTGAGCATGCAGCACGCAGATTTCATACATCACGACAATCAAGAAATGCATCCATGCACTTGTTTCAACTGATCAGTATCCACTATTCATCAACCTAACTCAAATATATTATTACTGTTTCATATATACTTTGTGTAACTTCAGTCTTATATGATGCAGCACTCTCCGTAATCCCATGTTTTATGGCTGTCGGCCTAGTGGGTTATCTTTGTGTTCACTTCATCCTAATCTCCAAGGTGTTGTCAACATCCCTGAGCAGAAAAATTAGGAACAAACATAATCATAAAGATATTCAAGTTTGAGTGCTTTTTCTCAATAGCACATAAATAATTTGGTGGGTCTGGCTTCATTCATTCTTTCCATGAACTTGAACATGATTAGGCTGAGACCCAATACTAATAATGGGGTGCCCAATTTTCAGACAAGTTGGTTGAGTGGAACAACATCCATGTTCGCCCAGATTTGGCACTCCCAATACAAATCAACAATGGTTGACTCATCCATATCAACTCTCAGTTGGCCCTACCAATGCTATTAAACAGTACAGTTTAAGGATGTAACATGGCCTACTGCAACTGATCCATTTGACCTAATCACATGATCTTATATGACAGCATTCTTCCAACCTCGAGATGTCATTTCATGGCGCAGATTCGAACAGGAAGATTTGTGTTTGGACAACCTAAATTCACCCCGTTTACACGTTACTGTCAATAATGCAATCAGAGTTGTGAACAAAAACTTGCTCCTTTCAGGTTCATATGGTTGGAAATCTGGGAGCCAAGGGAGGCTTGTATTGAAGCGTGGTGCACAACCCCAAGAAGAGATTAGTGAAAATGAGGCATCACTCCTCACACTGATATATACAGTTGGGACGGAAATCGCAATGTGAGGACAGTGTGACAGTTAAGCCATCAGTCAACCTAAAAGCTTAAGCAATTAGGTAATAGTTAATATCGGCCTTGTTTGAGATAGCTTCCGATTTCTTACATTTGCTGAAAGATGAAGTTCAGTAAAAGTCATAATTCTTAAAAGGGAAAAAATAACTTCGTACATAAGTCGAAATATACTAGATTGAGCCTATAAAAGAGCTTATAAAAAGGTCTTTTAACTTGTCAAAAGTCAATTCAAACAAGACTATCATATGCTAGTTAACACCTTCAATATCGTGTGCGGCCTCCATATGGCGTGTGATTTCATGCTTGCACTATAACAAATAAGACATTTTGTTAACACCTCCATAATGTGTGTGACTTCATGTTTGGACCATAACAAGTAATAGCTAGCATTGTATACTAGATTGACATCCTCCATATCATGTTTGGATCCATGCTTGCACACTCAGGAATAAGCCGTTTTGCCACAAATATTTTGGGGACAAAAAGTTGGTTTTCCTTAACTTAAAAATCTTGAAGGAGAAGCTGATAGCTAGAAGCATCAATGATAGAAGCTAGAGCTGTCATCAAGTGACACAAACTATGATGTTCATTCTTGTTACTAATAATAGCAAAACCTCTCTATGACACTAATCTTGGAGACAACTTGGGTCTTTTGCAAGGCAAGTTAAACACCTGAACAACTGTTACCAAATGGCAAACTGAACTGCAAAATTTACTTAAATGCTTAGTCTTTTTAAAGAGTGGCATCACCCCCATTGTCAATTCTCAAGAATTTTGCAGCAAAAATTTTACCTACTGCTATCTTTTTCAACCAGTTGGCACTACTTGTCCTCATTCATTAACCCATTTTTCCCTGCCAAAAAGGGCCGGATTTTTCAGTTGGAATTTGCTTTTGAATTGAATCTGCTACCCCATTCAAAAAACTGAATTTTTTTCAGGGTGGCAACCAACTTCTTGGTAATCAAAGGGACAGCATAACAGGTAAGAAAGTGATTGAGCATCCCACAGGTGCATCCATCCAATACTCTTTGCTTATAGTGGAGAAAAAGGCGAACTATGATTCCTAGATCGGGATAGGTTGAGATTTGCTAGTAAGAGCCCAAAGACAGCTTTAGCTCCTAGGATACAAGCACTTTCCAATTGCCCCAAGTACTTCTAAAGTGTTTTTAGCACAACTTACTTAAAACTGGTCTCAGATAAAAGAGAAGAAGAAAAACAAAGCTGCCATGCCCAGTAAGATTATTCCCAGGGAAAGAGAATCGGAATTCCTTGAAACCAAACAGACCCAGTAAGGGTAGAGAAGGGAATTTCCTTGCCAAAAACTAAACAGAGGGAAACAAAAGCAAAGGTGTGCAGCAGACTCAACCACCAATGAGGAAATAGCTTTGGGTCTCACCCCATGGAGCAGTGCCCATACGTGTCAAATAACCATAACATGACGGCTCATGCTTATCCACTCACTTTTGCCAGGTTGTTGTTTTACCTTTTGTTACGAACTCCTAGGCCACGGTTTGATATTTTATAATAATTAATAAGAATTGGAAATGAAATGAAATGAAATGCTGGGAAATGATACCACAACAGCCACACACAGAGACACCCACTCTGACTCACACACATTCACAAGCCCACAGAGGCCTAAAGATTCCTGCGTCGTGCACTTTTGTCATACGTGTGGCATCACATCTACTTTTAGATCTGTGCATGTCCTTTCCTGTCAAAGCCTAAGAGCAGAGAGAGAGAGAGAGAGAGAGAGGAGAGGTAAAATAAAGGCAAGGTTGAAGATGAAGAAAGTGGCATCACTCACATGGGTGTTGGTGGATTGAGCCCACACAACCTGGCAATAGATAAATATGGAGGACCCATATGCAGTGTCAGCACCCATGTGACAGTGTGTGTGTGACTGTGGCCCTTCTGCTTTCCCCTCCATGAAAGGCAGAAAAGAAAGAGAGGGAGACCCCACAAATGATACAAGGGCAATAAAAGAGAAAAAAAAAAAAAAAAAAAAAAAAACTGCAACAAGGAGACAAATTCTTCTAAAATTAAAGGCATCGTCGGAGAGCGAGCGAGAGAGCTATAAATCGGATAAAAAAAAAAGAGAAAAAAAAAAAACTCTTTTTTTTGCTTTCTTTTAACCTTTTTTTTTTCCATCTTTCTGTCTGATAATTCTAATAGTTGATACTGTGTATAACACCAACAATAAACAGCAACTAACAATGGAAGAAAATCCCATTTTTTTGCACTGAAACTGAGCTGTGACTCTCTTACCTTCACACCCTTCCCTTTAGGCCTTTTACTTCAATTCCCCTTTATGGGTATCAAATCAGTCTTGTAGTTATATTTCCTTTCACCTCTTTTGCCTCTTCTTCATCATCTGCTTCTGCTTCTGCTTCTCTTCTGTACAAAGATTTTTTGATACTCCTAATAACACAGACTAACATGACTACATGTGGGTTTTTGTATCTTCTTTTATCATGGGCAAGCCATGAATGGTGAAAGGGAAGGGGGAGAAATTACAGTCCCAAAGAGTTACTACTACACATTGACTGTTATGATTTTCTGTGTTTCTGTTTCCTGTGGTCCAACTTCTACTACAGAAATGAGAGAGATAGAAATAGTACAACAAAGAGAGAAATGGCTGACCCACTTCCTTTACTGCCTTTTACGTATGCATTTGTATGGTAGTAAGTAGTATAGTATTGATGATGATGCTGCTGCTGGTGGTGGTGGTGGTGTCGGGCGGTGGTGATGGTGATTCTCTACACATCTTGTCTGATGTGGGATCCGTTTGGTTATACTTCTCAATCTTCCTGTAATATTGAACAAAACAGCCAAAACACAGCAACCAACTTCATTAAAAAAACCAAACAAATCGCATGTTGTATGTTTGCCAAGGAAACAAAATAGATTCTGAGGAAGAGGAAAAATCAAAATCATTTACCTAAGCTCAGGAAGCTAATCACAAGCGAGCACCTTGGCCCGCTGCATCCAACCTACATTCCAATGGCCCCATGACCAGAGGAGAACCTGAAAATTGAAAAGCCACAAAGCTGAATTACAGATATTCATACAACTGCTGCTACTAAAAGATAGAATGATACATGATAGAGATGAGAATTGCCTGGGCATTTGGAAGTAACACGATTTGAAGGAAGCCATGTCAAGCGTAGAAGTCGCCGGAAGCAAAGATGAGGTGATCAAGTTACCGTTAACAGCGGGAGAACCTGAGACGGTGGTGTTCTTCTCAACCTCGCTGGAGGCATTGGAGAAGGTAGATAGGTATTCTCCAGCACCCTTGGTCGGAGATGCAAAGGGACTATCGGGGAGGTTGTGCTCCAAGCTGCAATTGATTAGAAAAAAAAATGAGAAAATAAATTGGACTCAACGCAAATCCAAGCAAAAGTATGGCGTTTTATGCTATTCTGAGTAGCCTTTTTAGCAATCTAAACGCAAAAGGTTCCATACCTTTCTGGCAAATCACTGTCTTCATTATGGGAGCTCTCCTTGCCACTGCCATTGCCATTGCCATTTTCATCAATTCCTGTAACCTCTTTCTCTGCAGCAGTAGTCACTGTCTGCTGCTGCTGCTCAGCAGCAACAGCATTCACGGGAATGGCAGTTGCTGGGCTAGAACAGTTCTCTGCAACAAAGGAGTACGAATCATTTCCAATTCTCAACAAAGTATAAAGCTCAGTTAGGCATGAATTCAACCAGTAACCCACTGAAATATATACCTTCCGGAGCTTCTGGACTGCTGCGATCTGAAGGAAGAATGAGTGGCTGATTGAAGAAGCTGGGTGAGTGGGTAGGAGAGGGGATGGGGGCACCGGTGGAAAGAGCACGGTGGTGCTGTTGCTTCTTCACATCAAGAAGTTGCAGGCCCATGAGTCTTCGACCTTGGAGCTCAATTGCTTGCTGCAAATCAGCTTGCTCCTCCAATTTCCTCCTCCACAACATGTCCTGAGTATTGTAGAACATCCTAGCTCCTGAATGCATAGACAGACACCCACAAAAGTCAGTTCATTGACTGACTGATGCATAATTTTATGTATCATACAATGTAATAATAATACCCCGACCACAGTACTGTAGCGTTTGTATTTACATACCCAGCTGGAGATCATATGGGTCTCTTGAATCAAGTCCAGTAGGAGTACTACATGCTGAGAACTCCCCTCTCTCCACCTGCTGCTGCTGTTGCTGCTGCTTCCTGAAACCAAAAATTACCATCAGCAACTCTGCAAGACGCACCAAAAAAACCAAGGCATTTAGAGGGAGAGCAGAAGAGAGTGCCTGTACTTGTCCGGGACTTTGCCCTTCTCCTTATAGGGCTTAACCAGAACCCGAGCATCACAAACAAAATGAGGGTTCCCTTTAGCCAAAATGAGCTTCACTGTCTCTGGATAAACGAAGGTTACAAACCCGAACATCCTCTTCTGCTGATATGGGATCCTCACATCTTGAACTGGACCGTAAATGCTTCAACAACAAAACAAAACAGCAATTAAGAAACCAACCGAAAGCTCTCAACTTCCCACAATTCAATTGCACAAAACCAAGAAACAATTCAAGAAAATTGTGGTCAAAACCTGAAGTAATTGGACACGTCTTCCTCTCTAAAAGTACTATCAGCTGGGAAAGTCAAGTAGATCTGCCTCGAACCCGGGTTCACCATTCCCGCTCCACCATTCATGAATTCGCCCCTCTCGAGCCGAGATCGCCCGAACTTGTGCATATCATCGCCCATCATCAGTGCTGCGGCAGCCCTGGAAGAATGGAAAGTCGAGAAATGAATACAAGGAAATGACCCAAAAGCTAAAAACTTCACTTGAGAACTATGCAAACCTCTGAGAATCGGTCTGCTGCTGCTGCAGAAGAAAGTTCATGCATTTAGCTGAGTAAGGAAAAGAAGCTGAAGCCATGATCTGAGAGGCAGCAGCCAACCTTTGCTGCTGAGCAGACTTGGATCTGAGTAGCTCATGGCACTGCTCCATCATCTCAATTTTGCTGGGGGACCCCACCATGGCTGCGCCCTCCGAACCCACTACGGAGGCGGAGTCGCCGCCGTGAAGGAACCTACAATTGGTGCCGTTCTTGCAGTAGCCTCTAGCGAAGTAGAGGCACGGCTTCCACCCAAACCCAGAAGCCGGGTCGTCGGAGGCCAAGCAAATGTCGCTCACGCTGCAACTACGTCGGTGGGGAAGGCCGTTTGCTGCCGCTCCCCAGCCGTACGAAGGAAAACCCATGGCGTCGCCGCCGCCGCCGCCTCCTCCGCCAGGGCTCGAAGCCAACTCCTGCTGCGAGTAGAATAAATCTGGGTTCTTCGGGCCCAGAGTCGGTGACCCATCGTTCAAAAAAGAGAGCTGGTCCTGAAGCTGAAACTCATCTATCAAATCGTTACCTCCATAGAACGGAGAAGAAGAAGAATTCATGGCAGAAGACGAAGACCCAACCGCCACTCCATTAATTCCGTTGCTATTCGTGTATGGAATAGCACCAGAATTAGGACTTATCAAATCGTCTTGAGGCTGAAAATCGCTGAAAACGGAAAAAGAGGAAGCCGAAGACGAAGGGTTCGGGATTGCTAGTGGAGACGGAAGATTTAGGCCTCCGGCACCAAGAAGACGCGAGGAGGTAGAAGAGAAAGACGTTTGCCTGGACTGAGAAAGTGGGTTGTTAGAGAGAAAGGGAGAAGGAGAGGAGGGCGTGGAAGGCGTAGAAGGAGTGTTAGATGAGATCCCAAGCTCCTTCCTAGCCTTGAGAATAACTGAGTGAACCAGAGCTTCGGGGCCAAACGCCAAGCGAATCATTTCCTTCTCACCGTGATCTTGAATCAGCAAGAGACCCATGATTTTGGAGGCATTTTCAGGGTCCAAGTTCTGGATCCTGGAGAAGACAATCCTGGTAGCTTCATAAGCGTCCATGGGGGTTGGTAGTAGCAGTAGACTCCACTCCAACCCTCCAAAACAGACTTATCTGAGAAAAACCCTTTTGTGATTTCAGTGAGTGGGGGTTGTGATTGTGGTTCTTTTTCTCTCTCTCGTTCCTGCAGAGCCCAAGAAAAGGAAAAGGAAAAGAAAAGAAAAAGAAAAGAAAGTGTTAAAAAGGAGTATTCTCGTGGGGGATTAAAAGGAGAGGATGGCGAGGGGAGTTGTTTGTTTGGCTTTGCTCAAAGGAGAAAAAAAGGAAAAAAATATGGTTGTTGAATTTCTGTATAAAGAAGAAACAAAATAAAAATATATGTGTATATATATATAAGAGAAAGTGAAAAAGCTTAAAAGAAAATATAGCAAAACAGCTCACTCTTTCTCTCTCTATATCTGTCCTCGTTTGCTTTCTTTCTTTCTTTCTCTCTCTACCTTGTTTCCAAATTCAAATCGAAGACTAACAATCTATCTCTCTGTGCTTGACAGTACGGATTTTGCCCATGAAATCTGGTGCTGGGTTCTCTCTTCTGACGATGGGATCAGTGGTGACCAGCCCCATTCATCGTCTCTCTCCTCTTACCAAGATGGGCATTCACAGACTCACTTGTTCAGAAAAGCCAGACCACCGCCTTCTTTCTAGGCTGCTTGCAGTGGTTGCAGCAGCAGCAACAGCAGCAGCTGCACAAAACCCATCATCATCAATTGCTTCTCCTCCTGCTGCTACTACTACGCTGCGTTTTGGCTTTGTGGGTGGGTACTGAAGTGAAAAGCTCTCAGCTTTGAGAGCTTGAGTTTCCCTCTTCCCTCTGAACTTATCGAGAGCGTTTGTGGGTGGTGGGTGTGTATGTGCGGGTGATTGAGTGGATCCAGATCTGCTTCAAATAGTGCACGTTCTCTTGCTCTGTCCTCTGACACACTCTACTTTCAATTTTTTCCCTTGATAAAGCTAGTGACAAAGCTGACCACCATCCGAATTTTCAGCACGTGAACCCCACGCTCCGGCGGGGCCCCGACGGTGTGCAGTGGTGCCCACCTCTCACTGCCACCCCCTCTGGTGATTGGGCAGTGGTTTTCACACACCCATGCCTTAGTTTGGCTGATATGGTGAAGGAAAGGGGAGTGAGAGTCAATGGGCTTCCAATCACCTTCTCCATAAAAGTCCTACCTCTCTCACCACCCTCTTTGCCCTAAAAAAAAAAATTCCCTTTGCTTTTCCAATCTTCCAAACACATCATTTGGGATGATTTGTGGGCATGACCCCACCAGCATATGCTCACCCTCTTTCAATTTTTTCTCTCTCCCTCTCTCTCTCTCTCTCCCCCTCCCGTCCCTTAAATAATTGTTATTATGATGATGATGATTATGATAGTATATAATGTCCAAAAATGTAATAGAGAGAGAGAGAGAGAGAGAGAGAGAGAAAGAGTGGTTTTTGTGTTGTTGTAATGGTAGAAAAACTACAAAAGGTATATGGGGATTTGTATTGTGGATGGGGGCAATGGTTTCTTCTTGTATTCCCCTTTTCTGAGTTGTCCTTTTTAAGATGCCCCCACAATAAATGATGGCTGAGTCTCCTTCTCAATTTTCTTTTCTTAAAAAAATCCTTAGTCCCCATAATAATTTACACCACAAACCTCTCCAACTACAATTTTTTTTTTCTTTTTCTACTTTCTATGTTTGTTACTGTGGAGGGTGGTGGAGAAATGAGTAGTAACAATTGGAGTTGGGACTTTCAAAACATAGCTTCCCACATGGCTTGTGGGTCTCCCCTCTATGAGAACTTAAATAGAAACCATTTCTAAAATAAAATTACCAACTGTCATCACGCGCTTAAAATGGGGTGTGAGAATGAACCAACTTTTTGTCATCATACAATTGGTCCCTTATGTCTCAATTCTTTATGCCAATCAGGGTCGGATCATATATCAATTCCTATATTGTTCTCCTCTCTCTATCATTACATGGCCTATGAAAAATGAAATGGAGGTAGTGGCAATCAAACCTCATTTGAAATATTAAGTAGAAGCATGGTTTAACAAAGATTGCTGCTACATCATATATACATCTATATGTATTCTTTAGTCATTAATGTTCACTCTACTCTATCTTTTTATCGTACTCATGTTTGGGGAGAAAGAAAAATCATTTGCAACTCATTTGTTCTATTTTCTCTTGCCATATTGTAATAAAAACAAAATAACAAATTATTTTTCCGCTGCTCAAAAGAAAATAATTTGAAAAGACTCTCCAAATTTTAATAACAAGGACATTATTAAAAAATTTACATAAATGTAGGATTGAGTTGGCATCATGAATGAGTCCATCTAGCATTGTTTCCTTGTTTGCATGCATGGCTGTCTTTCCCTTCAAAAGAATAACTCATTACTAACTTCTATATTTTTCTAGGAGGCTTCTTAGCTTTCCCTATGAGCAAAGATTCAATGACATATTAGGAATATCTAGATTAAAATCCTTTTTTTTAAGGCAGATTTTGGAAGAATATATTTACCAAGTATAGGATAATATTAGTATAAAATTAATTAGATGTTTTGAAAAATGAGAACTTGGTGAAAATGAAAAGTTTATATAAAAATGAGTGATAGAATTGATTGATTATTTCACTCTTTATATGATATGGCTAATTTAAACCTTTCAATATGAAAATTAATTCCGTATGTAAATTATCGACATTCTATTTAGCAATGGAACCAAGTCAAAGTTAAAAAAATTAAAATATAATATTGATACGGTCTAAATTTTGTTAAATATGAAATAACTTTCTATAGAAGTTAAAATAAGACTTCTATAAAAAGTAATATTTTTTCAGTTTTATATAAAACTATTTTTAAATGGTATGTTCTTTTAAAAAGATTATTTGGGCATTAACGATACTAAACTTTAAAAGAACTTTAAAAGTATTTTATTTTTTAAAAAGAGAAAAGACTAGAAATAATGGATAGATTGTTGTAAATTATATTTATCACGTATAAGATAACATTAGTGTAAAATTAATTAAGTGTAACGAAAAAGAACCTTATGAAAATGAAAAGTTTATATATATATATATATATATATAAAAGGATAGCTTTAATTGATTCTCTTACATGTGTAAGATAAATATATGATATCCTCAGTTAAAAAATTTCAATTATATTAAAAAATTTAGTTCCTCATGTAAATTATTGACATCTTTATTTGACTTGACTTTGCATTATAGTAGCAAAATGTGTCATATGGTTCATTTAGGTTTGATTTAGAGTAATTAAGTCTTTTGTTTGTAACTATTATTAGCATTGGAAACTAAATCAAAGCTAAAATTTTTAAAATATAATATTTATTTTTTATAAGTTTCATTAAATATAAAATAACCTTTTACATAAGCTAAAATAAAACTTCTATAAGAAACAACATTTTTTTAGTTTTTGTATTTAGCTTCTTTTTAAAGTCATGTGCTCTATCATTTGGACATATGCGAAAACTTTTACTTAATTAGATTCAAAAAGAGCTTTTGGCTTATTAAAGGTCATTCGAATAGAGTCTTCTAGAAGAAAGGATTATAGTGAACTAAAAACTTTCAATTATGTTAAAAAAATTTAGCTCCTCGTTTAAATTATTGGCACCTTTATCTCGTTCAACTTTGTATCATAATAGCAAAATGTATCATATGGTTCATTTAGGTCCCAAAACCAATTCAATGAATTACCTCTAAAGGTTCACATCATAATAGTGTTAGTTAATAAGAGCTATTTCGTAACTAGCTTGAAATGATGATCAGCCACACTAGGATTGAGACACAACCAAAACTCCTACGAGAGGCAACAATTTTAGAGTTAGTCTTTTATTTCCAACTATCATTATCATCGAAAATTCAATCAAAGCTATAATTTTTAAAATATGATATTGATGCTATGTAAGTTTCATTAAATATAAAATAACTTTCAACATAAGTTAAAATAAAACTTCTACTAGAAATAACATTTTGGTAGCTTTTATATTAAGCCCCTTTTAAAGTCATGTGCTCTTTTAAAAAGATCATTTGGACATATACTAAACCTTTTACTTAATTAGCTTTAAAACGAGCTTTTGACTTATTAAAGGTCATTCAAATAGGGTCTTGTAGTACAAAGGATTTATAACCAATTAAAAAACTCAATTATATTAAAAAAAAAAATTAGCTCATGCAAATTATTGGCACCTTTATTCGACTCAACTTTGAATTATAGTAATAAAATGTGTTGTATGGTTCATTTAGGTCCCCAAAACCAATTTGATGAATTATGCCTAAAGGTTTGCATCAGAATAGTATTAGTTGATGAGAGTTACTTCATAATTTGTCCAAGAGGATGATAGTCACACTGGACTAAGACACAACTCAGACTCCTATAGGAAGCAGCAGTTGTGGAGTAAGTCTTTTATTTGTAATTATTATTATCATCGGAAACTCAATCAAAACTATAATTTTAAAAATATGATATTAATATTGTATAAGTTTCATTGAATATGAAATAACTTTCTACATAAGTTAAAACAAAACTTTTGCAAGAAACAACATTTTGTTAGCTTCTATACTAAGTTCCTTTTAAAGTCATATGCTCTTTTAAAAAGATTATTTGAACATATACAAAAACTTTTTCTAAACTTCAAAAAGAGTTTTTGTCTTACAAAAAGTCATCCAAATAGGGTCTTATAGCTAAAATGATAAAATATTTTTACTTTTTAAAGAGAAAAAAACTAAAAATAATATATATATATATTTTGAAGTTTGACAACATGGTTTCAAACAATATTTTTAAAAATAATCCTTCAAAATTGATCAAAAAGTAAAAATATATTTTTTCACAATTAAAAATGATAAGAAAAAAAAGTGTAGACCATTTTCTTTTTCCAAAAAATGAAATGTTCATAAAAGAAAAGCACCTTTATTTTTTGCTATCATAGCATCCTAGAACCAAATCCATATCTCCAACAACATTCGAGTTCAATCATGGATGTATGGGATCAATTTATTCGTAATTCAATCAATATGTTCATAGACAAAAACAAAGAAAAAACATTTAAAATTCACAAAAAATATTGCAATATACTTTTTTCCTGGTCTAATCATATTGCAGATCAATTTTCAGAGTTTGGTGAATCTTGTATACTAGTCATTAATAGTTGATTTTTGGCTGATTCTAATACACAAATGGCGCCGATCATTTGGGAAAAGCATGCATGTTAGTCTCTTTTTCTGGGTGGTTTCCTTGTCTATTTTGCCTAGGGTTCCCTCTGTGTGGCTTCTTTTAAATCCGCTTGTTTTGTATTTTTCCTGGCTACCAAACAAAGCAAATATAGGGATTGAAGGGCTAAAAGTTACTCCATGGTATTTGTCCAGAATGAGTCCTGTCAACCTACTTACTCAGCATATGTTAAAAGTGTCTGTATGGTACTTGTTATGAATATAATAATTGAACTGCTTGTATTTCATTTCCTCCATTTGGGGAAAGAGATTAGTGTTAACGGATGTTTGGTAAACTAATTTATTAAGCCAATTAAGTATATTCGATAAAATAACTTAATGATATGATTTGAAGTAAAAAAAATAATAATAAATAAAAACAGCTAACTTATTTTTAATTTCACATCTTTATTTTATTTTTTTTATTTTTATCTGTTTTAATTACTTTCACGATCTTTTTTGCTACCCTACAACTTTTATTGTTATTTAACCTTATTTGCCTTAATTATAATTTATAAAAATAAATACGTCAATTTAATGATTTAAAATAAATTTTATCAAATAAGCTTAATATTTAAAGTAAGAATTAATTAATAAGTTTTAAGTCAATAACTTAAATATAATTTAATTTAAAATCAACTTAAATAATTAAATAATAAGTATTAAGTTTTATCAAACACCCTCTTAGTTTAAATATAATGTATAAATATTCTTAATTATATCTCATTCAATTTATAATAAAATTAATTTTTAAAACATATAAAATGAATAATAGTTATTTTTGTAATTTATATAAACTCTAAATCATACTTGAATGTCCAATAATTTCTTTATTCAAGATATTTTGTAAAAAATAGATAGAAAAACCCTTATGAAATTCATATGGGTTATTGAATATATCCAAATATATTTTTTATATATAAATTTATGATAATATTTATATGTTTGTGGTATGAGTTTCTTTACCCATTTTTCACTGAAAATTCTTAATAGAATGACACATTTCACACATTAACGTGGTTTTAGGACTGACAATGTTGAAAAAAAAAAGTTTTAGATTAAGAGACCGTATTTATTATTTAATATTTTAAGTTGATTTTAATTTAAATTATAATTAAATTAATAATTTAAAATTTATTACTTAATTCTTACTTTATGTATTAAAGTTCTATGATAAACTTAAAACATATTTTAAAATATCAAATTGATATATTTATTTTTATAAATTATAATTAAGGTAAAGGAGGTTAATCAACAGTGAAACTCATGAAGTAACAAAGGAGATTGTAGACTTAATAATAAATTAAATATTTTTACTTATTTACTTAAAATTACCTTTTATTTTAAGTCATATCATTAAGTTATTTTACTAAATATACTTAATTTATTTAATAACTTAAATTACGTTATTAAGTCACTTTAAATTATTAATTTAGTTTACCAAACAACTATTAAATAAATTTTATATTTTACTTTTTTTAATTGAAAAACATTTATTATTCTTCTTGCCTAACTTTTTTTCAACCATTGGTTTATTTTTCTTCTATCTTTAGAAAATCTTATAGGAATGTCATCATGTGACTACTAGTAGGAGGAAGTAAGATAAGCACTCAATTTTTCGGCTAGTATGAAGTTGAAAAAAGAAACAACTTATGGATGACTTAATAAAATTCGTAGACTTATTCATCAAGTAATTATTTTGCCACCTTACCTTCCTTGAAATAATTATCGAGAAAATTATCTAGTCTTTAATTTTTATTTTTATACTATCATCCCAATGACCATTAATAAAACTATCACATCTAAGTAATGATTTCATATTTGATAATCCTGAATACAATATCTATTGTATTATCCTTTATTATTGTAAATTACTTTCTTTTTTTGCAAGATTTAAACTAATTTAAACTCATACACATTGTTTTCATTACTCAAATCATTTTTGCAGTGCATATGATTGTAAAATATTTGTAACCTAATAAAAAAAAATTCCTACTAAAGTAGCTCAATTATGGAAATGATGGAGAGAGAGAAAAAACATCCAACAATGATACAATGTCCAACCCAATCCACAATAAGCCAAAACCCACCAACCAAAGCTAATCCAAAATTCCAATTAGAGTAAGCAATAATTGAATTGTTGTAGCAACTTGATAGTCTCCCAAACAATAAAAAACAACATATTTATGTTTATATATAAAAACTTGTGTCCCCAATGAAAACAATTTAATGAAAAGGGTAGGGTAGGGTGGGGTGGGGTGGGGTGGAGTGCTTATGACCCAATTTCACAAAGGGTCTCTTCTCCCTAAACCAAGAATTGTCTATTGGATTTGGACATTGGATACTATGATACTATCTTGTCTCTTAATCTCAACCACCCCCATGTAATTTTTGGCAAAATTGTTGGTTGCCCTTTACTTCTACAAACCCCTTTTTGCTCTTTGGAAAACCTAATGTTTTTTATTTATTTTATATTTATGTATTTATCTTTTGGGGTTTAGGGTTGTATGCATGTGAGGTCCACTATTTCACTCACCCAACTGCCCTTGCCAATTCTAAAGTTGCTTTTGTGTTCTCCACGTTCCTTTTCAAGCAAGTGGGTGACAGCTGCTCCTTTTAGACTAGACGTTTGACTTTTCTTATACTTTTGTTTGATAAAAGGAAAATCTAGTGATTGCCCATGGGAAAATAAGGTGATTGGGAGCATTATTCACTCTTAGATTGAGACATATTTTTCAATTTTTTAAATTTAATATTTTTTTTTCATTTTTTTCTTTTATTAAAAATAGCATTCATAACGATAAAGCCCACCATGTATGTATTATTAAAAATGGGTTTTTATTGATTTTAAAAAAAATTAAAAATTCTCTTTCTAAATTTAATAAAAGTTTATATATTTATTTATTATTAAAAAATTAATATAAAAATATTATTTTTATAATATTTCACTTTTGATTGGGAAGTTTTTAGTATTATTGATGTGGTTTAAGGTTATAATAATATTTTTGAGTTAAGAGTAAATAATATTTATGAAATTAGGTACAAATCTTACAATTTCTTATAAAAAAATTATAATTTAAAATTATGTTTTAAAATTATAAATTTGGTTTTGACAAATATTAGTTATATTATTTCTATTTTAAATAATATTATTATGAATTATATTTTTGTACTTACTAATAAATTGGATGGTATTATCATTAAAAAGAAAGATTATATAAAAAGAATTTGAGTATTGATTTAATAATTTGTCCTTAAATGTTCTCCTTTCTTCCACTTATAAACGAATAAATGATGCTAAAGTTGATTTTCAACATTAAAAAAGAAAAAGTGGATCTTCAAAAGATGCATTTATCAATAAAATATTCATTAATTCTAGAAGAAAACAGATTTTGATTCATTGAATCATGTGATTTTCTATTTAATTTGACTTTCTTAAGGGAAAGGCAAAACCAAAAAAAAAAAAAAAAAGCCCCCTTTGAGGTTGATAGACCATTTGATTTCTAGTGTTGTAGTTGAATCTGATGTCGAATGACAATGACCATATTCAGAATGTTGCTTAGCTCTAAGGTGGTGGTGCAATGTATGGCTGCACTACATTGTATTATAATATTTGAAGGATTTAATAAAGTCAAAAAAATGACAAAGAACAAGAATTTTTTATTATTATTTTTTCATTTTTATTATGGTTGGTCTCTTTATGCCCTTGGTGGAGCTAGGTGTGCCCTCCATGCACCAGATGCAAAACGAAGTACAATGAAGAAATTTCCTTCAAGATGGGTCTTCCTATTATTTGTTTACTCTTCTATTGAAGGCAGTTCTTCACTAGTAAAAATTGTACTTACTTCCCTTAAATATAGTGAAAATAGGGATAGAATTGATTCGCTTAGGATACAACCTTGAGCAGGATAAAGAAAATAGCAATTTATTTTGTAATTATTTTTTAGAATAATTTTTATTCTCTTGAACAAAAAAACAAGAAACACATTTGACAAATAGAAACTATTTTTTATTCTTAAGAATAAAAAATAAAGTATTTTCACAAAAATATTTTTTAATTGTTTCTTGAGAGATGTTTTTAAAAATAATTATACTAGTATGCTCAATGATTAAAGATAAAATATTGGATATAAAAAATATTTTTAAAATATATTTAAAAATATTAAAATATGCTAAAAACATTTCAGATTCCCAAACAAATAAAATATTAGTGAATAATTTTCAAAAATTATTCATAAAAACTGTTTTTCAGAACTATTTTTAAAAATAATTACTAAACAAGGCCGAGATTTTTTGAAATGTTGGAGCACCTTCTCAAAAAATAGTTACTAAAGAATTGTCTTTTAGATTATTTTAAAATTTTTATTTCAATTGATTTCCAAAATAAAATTTTATATGAGAATTCAAAAATGAAAAATAGATTTTTCAATTTAGTCCTATTAAAGGTATGATATGTTTATGTATAATGGCAAAAAAAATTTATAGTATCTTTATTTTTTTTAAATCATTGCTTAAAAAACTCTAAAAAAAATTAAAAATACATCAAAATTATTCTAAAAAATAACTTATTATTAGAACAAATTTGAAGTAAAAAGTCCACCAAAAGTGTTTTTTAAGTTAGAAAATATATTTTTTAAAATAGTTATCAAATATGTCCCTTGCTTTTCTAGATTTGTCTGAGAAGTTGCTAATTGAGAAGATTGCTATAATTCTTGAACTCGATTCCTAAAACGCAAAAATGGGGCTCCTAAAGTAAGCCTCAATTTGGAGTAGCACTAAAAGCTTATAACACATTAGAATTAAGAATTTCATTGAAGTATTTATAAAAATATTAGGAAATAAAATAAAAATTAAGTTAATTATCACAATGTCCTCTATATATATATATATAGATATTTTAATATTTATATTATTTTTTTTAAACTGATCCTCATTTCATTGGTATGTTATACAATAATTATATCTTTATCTTATAAAATTTGAGATAAATTTAGAACTAGTCATGCAAAAATATTAGATATATATAATTAAAGAAAAATTAATAAAAATATTAAACTAATTATTGTGAAGATATTTTTAATGTTGTTCATATCAATTTCATAAATCATTATTAATATTACAAAAATAAAATAAAATAAATATAAAAATATTGTTCATCAATTTACTTTTTATGTATTAAAACCTCACTAGCTAATAGGATATTTATTTTTTCAAAAAAAAAAAAAAAAATCAACCAATGGACATGTGGTGGCTATCCAATGCACCCTCTATTGCCATATTACTACTTCCAATAATGAGAGTTAGGGTTTGTTTAAATTTGCTAAATGAACTGACTTAAACCTACCCATTCAAGTCAATGGTTGGAAATCTCATTTCTAAAATATAATCATTGATTTCTCTACATTTTGACTTCAAATCTCAAGTCCCACTAATTTCACTTGTGAATGATGTTTTCTATATGCGAATCTTCCACTTCTAAACCATTCAAATTAATGCCATGTTTTTGGACATTTGGGATCTTTTCTTAGTGGAATTTTATTTATTTATTTTTAGCAGGGGGAGAGGGACCGATGGACATGTTTATCTACCGATTGAGGGTAAAAAAGACTTGATCATTCGTACTATCAATTTCATTCTCTTTAATTTCATGGATACATCTTAAATTATGAATGTGACAATAGAAGAATTTAGTGTAGGATGGTGTGACATCCAACTACTACAAGACTGCATGGGTTGGAATTTTTAGGACTACTTTATTATTATTATTATTATTTTAAATTAAATAAAAAGGAAAAAGCATGGAGGAAGAAGCATTTTCTGAAATGCAAAATGATTGGGAGTCCAAGAAATATTCTATAATTTGATTTTGTGGTGATTCTTTTAAAATGAGATCAAAGATTTTTATTGTTTTTTGACAATCATATTTATGGAAATAAATTCCATATGTGAAATTTTCATCTAATGTTGGCTTAAAAATGTGAAAATATGATGCCCAGCAAAGTCTTATCTTCATTTATGGTATTTAAGAAGTTAGGAATTATTTAAAAATCAATATAAATTTATATTAATATTTAAAAATATATATTTAATTGTCAATAAAGAAGATAATAATTTTCAGTTTTCTCTCATGTCCTAATAGTGATTTATATGATGCAATAAGGTATTTTTTTTATATTTTTTTATTTTCAAAATTTCATAATCAATGTTTAATGACTCACTCTAATTGTGTAGATATTGTCCATTTTAGATATAGGGCATATAATATCTACACAATTAGGTATTGATCGTAACACAAAAATAAAATTTTAGTAAAAAATGTGAACCACAAAATTAATAATCTTTTATGAAAAATAAGATATTTAGTATTGGTTTATATACACTTCTTATTTTCTATTTTTCAAAATATGAAAAATAGAAAATAGTAATAACTTTCATTAGTACATTTTATTTAAAAAAATATGAATTTATTTTGTATCTTCAATAATTATTTTTAAAATTTTTAAAATTTGTTGTAAAACTTTTTTTAGTATTTCAAATTTTTATATAATTTTTTAAAAATATATCTTTTTATTATAAGTTTCAAAGAATTCTTATATTTTATATGAGAATTATTATTATTTTTTATTTTTAAAAATAGAAAATAAGAAGTATATGCAAATAACACTTTATTTTTTAATTAATAGGGAACCTGCATGAGGCGCTCATAGGTCTAATATTCATCAAGTTAGAATAATTTCCTTGAAATATATTTTCTTTATAAAATAATAAAGAATAAAGTTGAGAAAATGTGAAAACATGCCATCAATTATTGAATGAATATCATGAAAAAAATGTCAAATAATTTGCTAATGAGGTTTGAAAAGAGTGTACTAGAAGCTAGATTTGAAATCTTGAACAAATATCTGAAGTGATTTTATTTATTTATTTAGAATTTTGAATTGTCATGGCCTTGTAATCAAATGTGTTAGGTGCATTTATGGCATGTTGGGGTTGGGGTTGACCATTCAAAAATTAAAAAGAGTGTCAATATTTGTCTTTTTATCTTTTTATGACAAATTGTTATTGAATTTAAAAAGAAAGGGTAAAATTTTTTGTCCAATGGTAATTTATTATAACTTTAAAATAAACCATATAATAAGTTTAATAGTCACAAATAAAAAAATAAAAAATAAAATAATTAATTATAATTAGGGATGATAAAGTGTAATATGATTCGTGAACACGTCTTTCATTGATAATGATCGGGTATAATTATATTTGGATCAAATTCATGTTGATGTATATCACTTATATAAATAGGTATATTTTTTGGTCAATTTGTATAGCACGAATTTGATTCAAATTGACTTATTTAATAAACATGGTGATTAACTTAATTATAATTTTAACCTATATAACTAATATTTGACTTATTTAAAATTTATGTTTGAATAAATAGTTCATAAACATATCAAATTGGTAGATGAATCATATAGACTTATATAAGACTTGACTCAACCTAATTATGAAATGAGTTGCACAAGATATTACTGGTTTAATAATTAAATCCAAGTCGAGTT
Organism: Vitis rotundifolia; assembly: GCA_030254885.1. NCBI lineage: Eukaryota > Viridiplantae > Streptophyta > Magnoliopsida > Vitales > Vitaceae > Vitis > Vitis rotundifolia. Next base: position 19,734,390 of record CM058163.1, on the reverse strand, counting down.
TATATTTTGTTTGACTTATTTAATCGAGTGTCTAATTTTTGACCTGACGTAAATACGATCCACTAAGAGATATTACTACCCCTAATTATAATAAACAACAAGATATCTGGTTACAATGATTTATAAAATATATTCTTCTAAATTTAATATAAAAATGCCTACAATTTTAAGGTCTAATCCATAACATTTGATGATTGTTTCTTCTTCTCTCCAATCATCTCGAATTAAACTAATCTATGATTAGTTGGAAGGTGAGGGCAATTATGTTAAATTAATTGGAAAAGACTCAAAAGAGTAAAAAGTAAAACCATAGAAGATGGAATTACAAGCAAGTTTGGAAACTTGTTTTGTTTTCTTCGTATCAGTGTCTTTTGAGTACTAGTAATTAATGCTTAGCTTTGATTAAAAAAAAAGTATGGACTCCACTCATTTCACCTTGCAAACTGGATTTATCTTAGTATATTAAATTAATTGAAAAAAAATTGAAATTATATGGTTGAATTTTGATTTTTCCTTTTTCTTAATCTTATTTGCTTCAAGAATAAAATGATGTTTATTTTTTGACTAAATAAAAAAAGTCAAACTTAAGTTGATCAACTTAACTCTCGAATGAGTTGCGAGATAATTGGATCTCCATTTATTCTCTAAAAGCAGTGATAATTTAATCACTTAAATGTTTAACTAGTTTAATTGAAAAATAAAATAAAATTGAAAGACTGATAAAATTAGGATATCAAATTTTACGATACATTTTGTCATGTTTTTAAAAAATTTATTTTCAAGATTAAAAAAAAAAACATTTTTTTAAATAAGAAATTTTGACTTAGTTAATTTTAAAAACAATTTTCAATTAAAAAACCCAAAGAAAATATAATTGAAAACTCTTTCAACCTTTTGTTTTTAAAACTAAATAAATAAAAATTATTTTTACCCATATCACCAAATTAAATAAGAAAATTCATGTTTAAGTCTTATTTGATAAACTTTTTTCTCACTGTTAAATGAGTCATAAATGTTAAAATAGAATAAGCTTAACCTTACAAGTTACAACTATGTTGGGTTCTGGAGAGTACTTACTAAAGAAAAAAATGTTAAGAAAAATGGTTTTTTTATGTTTGATTTCATTATAAAAAATATAAAAGAAAATAAAATCTAATTAAAATTAATTAAAAATATGCATATTTTCAAATATTTAATTTTTATATAATAATAGAGGAAAATAAATGAAATGAGTTTAAAAAAATATTTAAAAATAATTTATTAACTTTTAATATATATTTTTTAATTTTCTTTTACTTTTCCTTTCTATTTTATTTCTTTTGTATTTTCTCTCAAATTTTTTGAGAACCAAATATAACCTAAAAGAATATTTAGTAAAATTGTCGAGCAGCTTTTTTTTATAGAATTTTTATATATGTTCAATATATGATATTTTTTTATTTACATTAATTTTTGGATTAAAAAATCTTCTTCAAGAAGCAATTGATTAGAGAATACACTTCCACCACATCATTCATAATAAATTCATGATGATTTATAGTGTATCCATTCAAAGATTGCCAATGTTATTTATTATTTCTATTATTACAATAAAATAAAATAAAAATATTTGGATGGACCAAGTTACAAAGGCCCACAGTATTCTCTTTATCATTATGCTGCTACATAAAAAATCGTTGGACGGCTAGTTTATGATATGATATCTTAATGATATGATTTGTTGATAATTATAATATCCTTCCTGTCTCTTCCCATTTTCTTTCCATGGCCCCATTTGTTCAATAAAATAATTTTGAAAAATACTTCCAATAATGAAGCAGCTTAGTGTACTTCCAATGTTCTTAATACCAAGCAAAATCAAATTTCTTGGAATGAAATCATTTCAAAATCTTAGCATTTTGTACAATGATAATTATGCGTTTTAACACAAAGTTTATAAAAAATTTTAGACACATCGATATTTTCATAGTCTTTATGAAACCCGATCTAATGATACCCTCTAATTTTTTTATAAATATAAAAATAGTTAATCATCGTGTTCATTGGTGGTCCACGCATGACGTCGAATAAAAACTATTAATTAAAAATAATATAGAGAAGAACAAATTTTATAAGCACTCTCATGGCAGGCCATGCTTTTCATTGTGCCCCACACCTTGGAACTAATTGATTAATTTTGGAAAAGCTCACATACTACTAAGTATAATATATACGATCTTTGTTCTATACTCAGTGAGTACTTATTAAGTTTTTGAAAGAAGTGGGGGAGAGGTCTTCGGATCCAAAAATTATTAATTTTGAGACTTTGATAAAGAGAAAGTCTTCTCGATCGAATAGATATACATGTGTTTGTGTGTATGTATGTGAAAGATGCCGGAGTTGTATATAGTTGAGTGGAGCTCATCATGAAAACAACAAAATATTTTTGTCGTTTTCATGAACATGTCATTTTCGGGTGTGAAGAAAAATTAACTTCATATACTTTGGAGATATATGTATATGCATGCATTGATATATGTTTGAATTTACAGTGGTAGCTAGCACAAACAAGTTGGGTGGCTCCATGATTGAGCCCTCCTTATTCTTGACCCCACTTCTCTCTCTTTGTAACAAAGATGAGAAGGAAAGTGAGGAGCTCCTTTGTGCCCATCATCTCTCTCTCTTACAAAGTGGGTTCTCTTTCTATTATAAGGAGTAGGAGTACTCCATTTATGGGATGAAAATCATTACTCCTCATCTTTGGGCAAGCAACCAGAACCCCTTTTTTATTTTTTATTTTTTTATTTACAAATATATATTATATTTGGATATATTTTAAAGAAGTTAGAAAAATTGCATTAAAATAAAGTCATCAAGAGATTTATTTATTTTTTGACTAAAAAAAGTTTCATATTTATTGTAAAAGCTATTTTTTAAGAAAAATTATTTTATGTTTAACTAAACTTTCATTTATAAATATTATACTTTTAAAATTATATTGTTGATTTCAATTTCATCATCGATTTAAAGCCAAAACCGAAAATAATATCACGGTAATCTTTTGAAGTAATATATATATGATATTATGAGATTGTTTGACAATGATTTTAAAAAATATTTTTATCATTTTTAATATTTGAATGATAAAAAATTTTAATTATTAGAAAGCTTAGAAATGCTTTACAAAATCATTGTCAAATGAATTTTAAGTGTTTAGTAAATTTTAAAAAATATTTTAAAAATTTGTTTATACCATTGAAAAATCACTTATAATAATTTTTTAGATAATCAATACTTGATGTATAATTATCTTAGAAACACTTACACTAAAAATACTTCGAGTAGAAATACTGTCAAACACAATCAATGCTTTAAAGTTTAAGATTCAAATTTAATTTTTTACCCTCTTTGTTGTGTTCATGTGAAAGAAAAGATTATGAAAGATCATTACCCATTTCTTGCTTTAACATCATAGTCCACCAAAGTTAGATAACAAAATTTAGTATCCTTGTTTGTTTACTTTTTTTTTTTTTTTTTTTTTAACCTTCTTGATGAAGAAAATATTATCATTTGCTTTTCTTCTTTTGGATGCAATAATTGCTATTTATGTTGACAGTTGAGCTACATAGTACTGTTGGAAGTTTAAGAAGCAAAATTATGTGAAAATAGGCATATTAGATAATGGTGTTGTGTCCCATTCACCTCACCCACCATTTTAGTAAGCCTAGCATATATGACTTCTTTACCACAACAACCAACAACTAATAGGAGTGGCTGCTGCATACACTACAGTTGGACTTTGACTCCACTTTATTGAGACTTCTCATCCATCAAAAGCAGCCTAATTGCCCACTTACTTTCATCTTTATGGCTGTAAGCCTGTAACCATTACTTCATGGTCTCAATTAGTGGCTGGTCCACAACATATTAACTTAAATTTGTGAGCCAATGACCACAATTTGGATGTGGACAATGTTGCAAAGTGTAGAAAATTAGGGTTTTGATATTTGAAAAAATTGATACCTAATAACCCCCTTCGGAAAATGATAAAAATTCCTGCATACCTTTACTACATTTATTTGTATATATTGATATTAAGATGATGTTTATCTTTTGATTGAATAGAAAAAACTAAAATATTTGACTTTTTTTATTCAATTAAACGTAATCTATTAATACCAATTAATATAACTAAAATAAACTTATTAACAATAGGTTTGATATATTTATATTGGTTGATATCAAAAGATTGTCTTTAGCCGAATAGAAAAAGTAAAATATTTTAACTTTTTTTATTTAGTCAAAAAATAAACACTACCTATATGTTAAGAACTTTTTTGTCAAATAATGTAGCTTTGTTACGATAAATTTTTTTCCACATGTGATGTAAGACATCACAAAATTAATATATATTAAGAAAAAGAATTCACAAATGAAAGAAATACTAATATCTTATTTTTTGTGATAAAATAAAAAATAAATTGGTAGTGTCATTAACCTCAAAAATAAGCTTTAAAATTTCCAAAAATGACTTTATATTTGTTACTCCTCTATCATAAAATTCATATATTGCACCATATATTTAAATATATATAAATAATATAAATAAAATAACAAATTCAAAATTATAGAAAATACTCACATGTTAGGTTTTCATTTAAAACCTTTAATTTGACATAAAAACATAAATTATCAAGTAATAGACTAATTATCTAGTTTAAAATTATCATCTTCGACTTGGGAGCTTAAATCATTATGGAATAGACTTGAGTTAAAGCCTTAACATCACGTTCGACCACTAAAAGTATATGCTCTATATATTAACCACTTCTTTTATAATAATTAAGTAGTGTAAACCCTTGATAACTTGTAGCGACAAAATAATAAAAAATAATGTCATATCATATAAAATAATTTTCGATCTTCCTTTGTTTAATCTTATTCAATAACTAACAATAGTCTAAGAGGTTGATAACTCCTAATGTTAAGAAAAAAATAAGAACTAATGCATCATACCACATGAAATGGTTTTTTAGATTCCTTCTCAAATATATAATGTCTAATATTTTTAAACAAAATGACCTATTGAAACTTCAAAAGAATTTCACAAACACATCTAACTCCGTACACACAACTTCACCCCACAAAAGGCTCCAAATAATTATAGAGAGCACAAGTTGATTGGTTCGTGGTACTTGGCATATTAAAAACTATGGTCCAGTTCTTCAGGGGGACTACCTTCCCGGAACTGCCACGTGACTTGCTCAGTCTTTGTCTTCTCTGCTCCCTTGTCTTCACATATTGCTCATATCTCCCAGATCTTTCAGCTAATAATCAAGACAGTGATGTATGGGATTTAATATATGAAATATTCACAAGCTGCCCAAAGGTTTATATTTTTTTACTACCCTTTTCATATAAAATATTGTCACAAACATTTAGATGTGATGCCACCATCATAATAGGCCATGCTGCCATATGATCATCACCTCATATATTAACTACCAACTGTGCCAAAAGGCTCCATAGCCCCATGTCTTTCATGAACCCCACTTGTTTTTCTACAAAATATGGTGGCACCCAGATCATTTTTCCTCTTCAAAAGGAGAAAAAGGTTGTGTAACTTATATGTCTGAATTGTCACTGTTTGTTTCTGGGGAAAGTTAGATGGATTAGCAGGTGAAACATGTGGTGTACACTTGGAGGAGTATGTGGTTGGTTCCACTTTAGAGTGTGATCTGCCTGTAGGTGGGGTTGATCTAATTAATTCATTTTTCATATGGGGAGAATATGATGGTTTGTTAATTTACTATCTTCACTGCATGTTTGACTTTTTTTAATGTTGATCAAACCGGCTTGTGACTTGTCTTTATTTTTATCATATAGTTTTAAAATGTTCATATCAGTGGTAATGACAGAAAATATATGATTTTCTGGGCCTCTCCAAATTGAGGATTTCTTTGTTTGTTTGAATAGAAAAAAAAAAGGACTAACCCTAGGTGCTAATCTCAAGGCCTGCATGCAGTAAACTTATAAACACAAACTCATATCTTTATATATAGCAAGAGCATGCCCCTCTTTCTAGTTTAGCTTCCAAGAAAATAGAAAAGAACATGGAAAATGAAAGAGGAAATTGCTTTTCCAAGAGGAATCTTTTGATGGAATTATGAAATAGAGGACCCCAAGATGTTAGAAAGGAGTGAAAAGTGAGAGAGGATCAGAAACCAGAGAGCAGAGAACCAGATATTTATTAATCAAAAGAAAAAAAAAAGGAGGGCAGAGAAAGTTAGAAGCCCATGTGCACATCTGTTCAATGAAATGTTTCACCCTACTATTAAGGGGCAGGCACTATCATACTATCTTGAATAAGTCAGCTGGGTCCTGTAGAGCTTTTTCCAGCTTTTTGTGCATGTGTGTGTTACAGTGGTAGAGAGAGAGAGAGAGAGAGGTCTTTTTCTGCATGTGTGTTTGTGGGAGAGTTTTCTAGTTTTTAACAGTGCTGAGCTGGGGGGTTGAACCAAGACAAGGTTGAGTCATGTATGTGGCTTTTGTGGATATGAAGGTGCACTGTGCTACTTGTCCCTTGATTCCTTTTTGGGTAGGGCTGGATTTTTGAGAAAATGATGAAATTCTTGACATTCTCCCTTGGTTTTCTAATATTACTTTCTGATTTTATTCATTTGGAAATAAAATAATTTTTCTAATTTGAATTCTTGTTCCCATAAATTTAGTAGTACCAGGTCATCTTCTGTAAGTGAGAAACATAGTAACAGTCCTATTTTTAACCCTTTATCATTAGTGTATGATTCATCTTGTTTGAGAGAGTTTTTTTCCTCCTAAAATTCATGCTAAATCATAAAATTAAGACTGGTTGATTCGGAAAAATACCAAAAAAATAAAAACAGTGTTAAAGAAAATTGTTTTTTCATGTTTGATTTCATCGTAAAATATAAAAATAATTAAAAATTTTCAAATTTTTTATATATTTTTAAATTATTTAATTTTTATATAATAAAAATAAATAAATAAATTTAAAAAAACATATAAAAAAATTATCAAGTATAAATTTATTTTTTATTTTTCTTTTATTTATTTTTTTACTTTTCCTCTTTATTTTTTTTTTCTTAACAGTGTACCCGAGAACCAAATTTAGCTTAATTTTTAATAAAAATAACAGTGGCGTTTGATGTTTGTAGCCTAAAAAATACCCTGACTTACCAGTCTAATTTCTATCATAGTTTATTGTTTCTTTGCAGAAAAGAGAGTTCAGTGGCAGAAGGCAAAAAAGGCAAACCTCTATGGAGCAGAAAGGTCTCAATGGGCAGGGAATAAACCTCTTTGTGCAAAAAAGAAAAGAGACTTTTATGAATTAGATGTGTGAGCCGGAATATTGATTCCCCAGGAATTTCCCCACCATGGAATATTGACAAAAGGCTTTTCAAAACTCATATGGTGTCTAGTCTCTTCACTAGGCCAGAAATTTTAATCTCATCTAGCTAGCTTCGTGGGTTCAAATTTTGGCTTCTTTTTGGGACCTTTTTTGTAACTTTTTCATTTTTTAAGTAGATAAGTTGAGGCACATCAGTGAATTTCCATGGCATCTCTGTG